>JAQZBX010052682.1:0-19068 GCA_029593785.1 Cabassous unicinctus | reverse complement strand
CCAAGAGCTCTGATGGAGATGTACAATGAGATTAATGTTGTTTTCATGCCTGCTAATGCAACATCCTTTCCATACCCATAGATCATGGAGTAATTTTGACTTTCAAGTCTTATTATTTAAGAAATACATTTTGTAAGACTATATCCTGCCAAAGATAATTATCACTTTGATTGATCTGGGCAAAATGAATTGAAAACCTCATATAAAGGATTCAACATTCCAGATGCCATTAAGAACATTCTAGTTCATGGGAGGAGGTTAATATATCAATATTGTAGCAGTTTTGCATTGTTTATGAGTTCTAAAAATAGATATTGGATTATGTTTGTAAACTGGTCTGTCAGAGGTATCACTTTTAATTGATTAAATTATGATTAGGACTTTGATTGGGACATGTCAGTAAGGTGTTGAATCCATGCCCCTTGGTGGGTGAGGACTCACAGATAAAAGACATAGCAAAAAACAGAGTTGGAGGTTTATTGATGCTGAGTTTTTGAGTTGGAGTCCTGGGAATTAAGTACACAGAGGAGCTTGGATGTGAGGAAGGAGATAAGGCACCAGGAAAAAAGATGAACCATTTACCTGATAGTCTACAGCAGCTGAGCCCAGACAGAAACAGAGGCCCAGGAAAAGAGGGACCAAAGAAGTCTGAACTCTTGGCAGATATTGGCAGCCATCCTACTCCAAAACATGGTAGAAGACTTTGGTGAGAGAATTAACTTATACTTTATGGCCTGGTAACTGTAAGTTTCTATCCCAAATAAATACACTTTATAAAACCAATTGATTTCTGCTGTTTTGCATCAGAACCCCTTTGGCTGACTAATACAAATATTAACAGGAGTTTGTAAGAAGTTGATTCCAACTCTCATGGATGACATTGAGGGGTTCAAGACTTCAGTGAAGGAAGTCACTGCAGATGTGCTGGAAATAGCATGAAAACCAGAATTAGAGGTGAAACTTTAAGATGTGTATGAATTGCTGAGATCTCATGATAAAACTTTAACAGATGTGAAGTTGCTTCTTATGGATGAGCAAAGAAAATGACTTCAGTAGCCCGCTAGTGAAATGAGATGGAATCTACTACTAGTGAAGATGCTTTGAACACTGTTGAAATGACAACAAATGATTTAGAATATTGCATCAACTTATTGGATAAAGCAGCAACAGGGTTTGAGTGGAATGACTCCAATTTTGAAAGAAGTTCTACTGTGGGTAAAATGTTATAAACAGCATCACATGATACAGAGAAATCTTTTTGAAAGGAAGAGTGAATCATTGCAATAAACTTAATTGTTTTCTTATTTTAAGATGTTGCCACAGCCAACCTTCAGCAACCATAACCCTGATGGGGAAGCAGCCAACAACATTGAGGCAAGAACCTCCCCAGCATAAACATAGACTACATGAAATATAATGATAACAGAAATAAAAGCCTCAGCCATTTTTTGAGCATGCTTAACTTTGTGAAAGATTCCCAGCTATCTTTTTTAAATTTTATCTAAACAATATCTTTATGGAACAATAATTTTATTTTCTCCATTTCACAGATGTAGAAACAGAGTTACATAGAAGTCAAGTAACTTCCCCAGAGTTATCAGGTTGGTAAGTGGCAGAACAAGTTTTCAAATCAATATATTCTGATTCCAGAACTCAAACCCTTAACCACTGCAATAAACTGCCACACATTGTTCTGCTCCTCTGTAAAATAAAGTAGTGCTCAGAGCACTGGCCACCTGGTAAAGACTCACCCACACCAGCTGGCTTTCAATGTCTTGAATTCAAACTCTCCAAGAGAATAACATGATGCATTTTGAGAAAAAGCATTTTTATTACACCTTCCATAGGGCAAACTTGCTATGCCAGATCACTTCCTATGAGTCAGGCAGGGATTCCTGTTCTAATCTGCTGCATCCAGAATTAATGCATTCAATATTTAGACAGTCACAGGGATTTATGTGTCAGTAATCAGAGAGTTGTGGATGCCTTTCTAGGTAGGTGGTGTTTGGACTATTAGCTTCACATTATAAATCAGAAAGAGAGGTTATGGTTTATTATGTAACATGTTCAAAGTCATCCAATTTTCAAACTGTCAGATCCCAAAATTGAATCAAATTTCATGGAACCTGATAGCTTCTTCTTTCATTCCTAGCATAATACTTTCTATGTATGTATGTATCTATCTATGTATCTATGTATGTATGTTAGTGTGTATGTATGATGTATCTCTCTATGTATCATTTGTGATTGAAGCGTGTGCCCCACTAAAGGTATATTCAAGTCTCAACCCCAGATGTTGCATGTGCAAACCCATTTATATATAGGAACATTGTAGATGCCCTTAATAGATAAGCTTTGGACTCATTTGTACATAGGACCTTCAATGAGTCTATTTAGATGTAACCAAATTAAATCAGACATCTCTTAACCATATGACTGGAGTCCTCATAAGCAGAAGAAATTCAGACACAGTGAGTCAGTAAAAATCAAGTCAGCAGAAACTAGAGGAGCAGAAAAAACAAGGGAGTGAAGCCATGTGATAAAAGATTGCCAGGGCACTGCAGACTAAGGGGGGAAGCAAGCCATGCTAATATGTTTGCATTGGATGTCTAGCCTCCAAAACTGTGAGACAATGATTTCCTGTTGTTTAAGCCAAACAGCATGGGGTATATTTTTCATGGAGGTCCTGTCAAACTATGAAATTATCTACCTCTCCATAATTTAATTGCCTGATAAGTTATCAGAAAGTCCAGAATGTTACTGAAACACACTAAAGCCTTGGTTTCTCTTTGAATATCCTAAGCAGTGTTTATTTATTTTTATTTATTTTTTTAAAATATTTATTTATTTATTTATCCCCCCTTGCTGCTTGTGTTTTACTGTGTCCATTCACTGTGTGTTTCTTCCGTGTCTGCTTATCTCCCCCTTGCTGTGAGGTCCTGCTGCATCAGCCCACCGCACCACGCGGGCCGGCCTGCTCTCACAAGGAGGCCCCGGGAAGTGAACCCAGGGCCTCCCATATGGTAAATGGGAGCTCTATCCATTGAGCCACACCTGCTTCCCCCTAAGCAGTGTTCAAAGCCCCAAGGATTTGCTTATAGAAACATCATTCACGACAAAGCCTGTTGAAACCTTTAAAGTCATTGGCAATATTTCAGGTTCAATATTCATAAGAGGGTTTGAGAAGCTCTGGATAGCTCAAGAATTATTTAAAATTCTTGCCTTTCTAAAATTATACATATGATAATCTACAGTTTTTACATAGTTATATGTTATCAAGTACCAAAAAGTACATTTACACCCTCATTGTGTAATCATGTTTTTAAAAAATTCAGCTTATATGATTAGACTGTTGTTGACAATGAACCTTGATAATTGGATCATGAAAAGAAACCAGCCACCCCATAACATTATTAAAATTTTCTGGGGCATTTTTACTTTGGAGGAAAGTAAATACAAATGGGACTAACACTTGTTCTTCAAATTTGTTTTCCCTATTAAGAGCTTTGTTTTGAAATTGTTTTCCAGTTTCCTAAAATGAAAAAAAATTAACCCATTCATACCTACCTATGTACTCAAGAGAAATAAATATATATCTTCACACAAAGACCTGTATTCCCTGGTTCATAGTAGCATTATTTACAGCTTCCCCAAAGTGGAAGCATCCTCAGTGTCCATCAACTGATGAATGTATAAAGAATTGTAATATATCCATAAAATGTGAAATCATTTGGCCATAAAAAGAACAAAATACTGATATAGCTACAACAAAGGTGAATTTAAAATGTGAAATCAGACAAACCAAGAACATATATGGTATAATGCTATGAGTACATTGTTTTTGAAAACAAATAAAGAGACAGAAACAAGATTAGTTGCTGCATAGGATTGAAGATAGAAATGGAGAGCGAATGTGAATGCACACAAAGTTTCTTTTCAGAGTGTTGGAAATCTTCTCAAATGATATTGCTATGGAAATTTTGCCTAAAAAACATGTAGCTCTTTTCAAATTGAAATAGGATGGAGGTTTAATGAAAATTAGGACAAGAATTTTATTCACTGACATATTTTTTACTTTGTTTTGTAAAAGGAAGTGGCAAATTCCTAAATAATCTCCTGCTAAGATATTCGCTCACATTCCTACACTAAGTATATATTACCAGTTATAAATGTATGGGTCAAAATGCTTTCTGATTGTGTAAAGGTTGATAACATCAATAATATAAACAGAAACACAAATTGAACATAGCTTCAATGATCTGTTTTTCTCTTTTAGGACTTACTAGCTATATGCTAGCATATTGAAGAACAAAGAAAAACATGTGGTTCATTAATAAATGCATCGGTTTTAATAAATATTTTATTGGCACCCAGACTCACCATCCATTTAGATATTGTCTTCTAAATCTGTTCTTTTGTTAACATAATCTATCAGGGTTTTTTTTTTTTTTTTTGTATTTGAAGACTTTGGATTCACCATAATTTTTGAAGGACAGTTTTGCTGGATACAGTACAGTTGGTGGGATGTTTTTCTATTTCAGTACCTTAAAAACTACTGCCTTTTTCTCACCTCCATGGTTTCTGATGAATGGTTCACACTTAATCTTATTGAGATTCCCTTGTAGGTGATGCTTTGCTTTTCTCTTGCTACTTTCAGAATCCTCTCAATACCTCTGATATTTGTCATTCTGAATAAGAGGTGTCTCAGGTTATATTTATTCATATTTATTCTGTTTGGAGTGTGTTGTACTTCTTGTATGTTGATATTTATGTATTTCATAAAATAATAAAAAAAATATTTTCTATTTTTTCTCATAGAACCTATTGGGGACAGAAAAAATGTTTTTCCTAAGCTCTCAGAGCTTCCCTGCATGACCACAAACCTTCTTTGAAAGTGATATGGGAAAGAGCCAGTTGTGAAAAAGATAGTGAAATGGAGTTTAGCTTAAAAAGCAATCATTAGGTCAGGGAATTAAGAGTCATGGTTTGTCCTGTAATTCCTCAATTTAAAACTTTTAACAGTCTTAAATTGAAAGTAATTAATAATCCAATTGCCAAATTTCAGTAACTAAGGATAAAGTCTTGGAAGTTATGGAAAGATTTTCTAAATTATGATGAAAACAAATGAGCAATTATAATATATTCCAGAACCTGGCAGTAAGTATGCTACATGGTTATGGCTGGTTATAGGAAGATTGCAAAAATATTTTCTCAACTGAAATATTTAAATGATTAACTAGAAGATGCCATTATTAAATAGAAACTTAAATTAATATTGATAACAAAAAGTAACTTTATAACAGAGAATCCTGTCAGAGGCCACCTCAATCTGCATATTAATTTGGTGGTAGGAAGAAGATAATCTTATTTCCACTGGGAATCTTAGGTTTTCATAAAATAAGGGAGAAAGTAATAGTCCCTGTACTGCTAAAGTAAAATACCTTTTACTTAACATAATCATAGTAAAGGTGTAAAAGTAAAAAGAAGTAAAAAAATACTTCCAATGAAGTTTATTTGCAGTATATAGAGAATATATATAAATTAAAAGAGATAGACTTCAGTATTCTCAAACTCTCATGTGCATCCAAACCAGGACCCCAGTACACTGCATGGTACCCCTTCATTTAAGTTATTGGATAGATTGGTTACTACAAGGCCTAAAACAAGAGGAGTATCTACCACCTCTCTTGACATGCTCCTGAAGTAGATGAAAAGTACATTGTGGTTTCTGACTCCTGAGGAAGCTGGCGATGACTCAATATGGCCAGATTACAATAGATATTACCTCCAGACTGGTTTTGTTTCATAGAGCTGAAAGATGCTATGCACCAGGCCAGTGAAACTTTGGAGACTCATCTCAGAACCATTGGTGATACAGCATGCTGGCTGTGTGAAGGACATAACAAGTCAAGCAATAACTACCAGAGTAATATGAGTAGAAGCTAAACAAACACAATTGACATTGTGACCTGCTCTTATGGAGAGACTACATGCATGGTAGTGCAAACCTGGAGCTTAGATCTATTAATTGCAGCTCAAAGAGGAACTTATGCATTGATTAGTGAATTATTAAGTACTGTACATATATACCTGATATCATAATGTCTCTTCTATTCTAGATCATATGCAGAGGAATATTGAACTTGTTAAAAGTTCTGATAAACAATTCATTTTTTCATTAATGTATGTGCCTATAAGATAAAAGAATGGCTCTCTTAAATACTGTTTCCCTTTTGCTTGTTATATACTTGTCTCATTGATGCCTATATAGTGTTTGTGAGCTTATGTCTAGGGAAGTGCTTCTCCTCATACCTCTTCTAGCTCTCCTAGGCACAACCACTGCCTTGGGAACTGGGGTTGGCCATTTATACCAAACCCAGCAAGTCTAAAACAATCTCTGCCTAGAGTTAACCAATAATATAGAAGAGTGTAGCCATACCTTAAAAGCCCTGTGGCAACAAAGAGATTCACTTGCTACTATGGTGCTGCTAAATCACAGAGCCCTAAACATGCTAGCAGCAGATAGAGAGCAACTTATCTGTTCCTCAGTGAGAAATGCTGTTCTATATAAATAGAAAGGCACTTGGCCTTCCTCAATCCCATCATCCAGTATGTCATAGCTGGGCGCCCAGTCATGGGGGCTGCTTACCACTATCTTCTTTATCCTTGTAGGAGGATCATGTATCTTAAATTCTAACTAGGTTTATTTCTTCCAGAATCAACACCTCCCAGAACAAGGTATTAGTCATGTGGGGATTTCATCCAGTTCCAACCACAGTGCAGTACCCACTGTCCCTCAAACTTAATAGAATAGCCAAAGAGTTTCACACTCTGTCAGGCAAAGACCATAACAAGCAGGAAGCAGTAACAGAAGAATGACCATTGCCCTTCAGCTCCCCCATAAGAATAAGGGTGTAAACTCTCTAACGGAGTATTTGGGGCAGTTTAGTATAGGAAACAGGTAAGTCCACTGGTTTGAACATAGCTATAATACCCCACCCAGAAACCCCCTGGGGGTAGGCAGTTGATTGAGAATAAAGCCATAACTGTTACAGCTGAGGAGCCCACAAAGGTCTTGGTCACAAGGTCCCATCTGAAATGTCCAGGCTCAAAAGAAATTCCAGATATCTTGAAATTAAAAGACCTCCCCATTGGTTCCCTGAAAGTAGACAGTTGAAGGTAGAAAGGCAACCAATCAGGACAGCAAATAACCTGCAATCCCTCCTTAATATGACAAAGGGGATGAGGAATGGTCTTAAAAGTCTCACATCCATTCCCCACATGCACATTTCATCCTGAAGGATGACCACACCCATGTCTGGGGTGTGTTCTATCTCTTTTCTTGTTTGTTAATAAATCCTTGACTCCCTTGCCTACCCTATGTCATGTCCTTAAATTCCTTTATGTAATGTTGCCAAGAACCTAAAACTTTTGTTCTCATAATAAAAGGTTAAAAATAGGGAATTACAGGACAAGTTCTGATTCTTCAGGGCCTGGTCTAGTAAACAGAATTTTCAGGTAAATGCACATTTTCCTGTCTTGTCCACCTAGCCCTTTCCCCATATCTCTCTCAAAGTGAATGTTCTGGTGGTATAGCAGAGTAGGTCAAGGAGCTCATGAAAATTCTTTTTTCCTCTCCTAATAATTTCTATATTAGATCTCTATATCATCTTTCATCCTGCTTAGCCTCTCTAATTTGGGCTACAGGAATATTTATTTATATATACAACCACTTATTTAATTTTTAATAATTTAAATATAGCTTTTTAAAGAATTTTCATTAATTAATTTGATATTACAATCCTGAGGTATGAAAATATACTCTAAACAAATAGGTAGACACAAGTAGAGATTTGGACAGAAAAGCACACAACTCATTAATGTTACTTATAATTTTCATTCTTTTATAAAATAAGTTTAACTAAAATAACATATTCAAAAGATTTATTTGATGACTATTTCTGATTTTTCTAGTCTGTAGTGTGACCATGCTGTTTTGCACAAGAATTTTGGTGTCTAGTTATTGGTTCCCAATGCTTTAAAATACAGTCTATCATATTTTCCTTTTCTTCAGGACTTTGTTTATTTCCCATTTTGACTTTGACAGATCTCAGATGAACAATTCCAGTTGCATTATATACTCACTGAGGTTACTGAAGTCTAAGGGAACACAGGCTTCTATCATGACCTGCTGCCTTCAGGATCCTTTCTGTTTGTGGTAGGAGTTCCCCCACTCCCCAGTCCTTGGAGATAACTAGACTCTGGCAGCTGTAGTACTGGAAGAATTGGCATCCATCCCCAAGTGTCGATTCCACCAGGCACTAATTTCCTTAAATATTGTGGCATCCACCTGGGTAATCATGAGAGAAAGCAGATTTATTAACCCCAGTGGAAAGATGGGAGACAAGGGTGTCTCAAATTTGCCTTCCCCTGAGTCATGAGTAGCAGAAGATGCCATGGATCCAAACAGGGGAGAATAGAGTAGTTGCCATCACAATGGTGAAGCCAGTCCTGAAACAATCTGAAGCAAAGGGCAAGCTCAGTTTAGAAGCACCATCACAATAGCAAGCGTATATAAGCATGAGATTGTCTTGAAGTAATCATAAACAAAGGCAAATTAGAATTACATCCAAATAGCTCAAGTCTCAGGGCAAAGGCTAGTAAGTTAGTCACAAAATAATCATAAGCTAAGGTTTAGGATTACCATCACAGTAATCCTGTGTAATACAGAGTAATCAGTTTAGGATTACCATCACAATAAGTATAGGCTAAATCCAGCCAGTTTCACCAATTTCAGATTTTATACTTTGGCTGTTTCATAATATAAAGGCATTTACAGTGTTTTGTCTTAAAATTCAGTTGCAGCTTCTAGTAAGTTTTTACTTCAAAATAAATTGGGTTCTTTTGTTTATTAACTTAGCAACAAAAACTATTTTGTCACCGTATTAGTCTGCCAAAGGGGTGTTGGTGCAGAGACCCAGAAATCTGTTGGCTTTTCTAAAGGATTTTTTTTTTTTTGAGGTAAAAGCTAGGGACCTTTCTTTGGGCCTACTTTTTCAGAGATCTTAGGAACTGGCTTTGAGAGAGAGCTTATTTTATGGCTACTGCCCAGAAACAAGTTTTACAGTGAAATCAGGCATTAAGAACCACATTAAGAAGCTAGAGACTGTTTTGCAGCTTACAGACAAACAACCTCAGAAGCCCCAGAGGTAATAGATCAACAGGAATCTCAGTGCTTCTTAGGAACTGAAGAAGGAACAAACCTCTGGGCCTTGCTAATCAACAAAAGAGGGCACAGACAAGCTCTTATTAAAAGCCTAGCCTCACCAGTCTTTGTTGGATGTGAGGGAGTGTTACTTTTCTCTTTATCTCCTCCCATGGTTCACCAAATATGTTAGTGGAACATTCTGGGTTTCTAGGTTCTTGGCTACCTTGCATAAAGGAATTTAAGGACATACCATAGTGTAGGCAAGAGAGTGAAGAGCTTATTAAGAAACAGGAAAAGAGATAATACACATGCCAGATGAAGGTGTGGGTGTGCTTCAGAGTGAGGCATGCTACTAATTTACTTATAATACAGTTTATAAACTTTCAGTGACAATTTCCCTTTCAATTAAAAAAGGAAGTACAACAAAAGAATACATACAATTGCTCATTTGGCTGACTACTTCCTGTACTATGCCTAATCCAAATTTCATGGATTTGGATTAGGCATAGTCCTCACCCTTCTGGAAAGGCCTTCCCAATAAAGCCCTACAGTCATATATCAGAGAAAGAGAGTCCCAAGGAACTTGACCTACAAAGTTGGTAAAGAAGTGGGATAATTTTAGGAGATTCTAAAATGAGATCTTGGAGCTGAATCATCTGTCACTGGCAGGGAATGAGGACCTTCTCCCTAGTGGTAGGTCCAGAACTGAGAGTCCCTGGCACTGTAACAGTGCAATTGTAAAAACCTTCAACCTGGAGAACTGAAAAAGGATACACAGCAGGGTGCAATATTTCAGGCATCTCAGAAGGTCAGGGAAGTAGTCATTTAAGGACAATGGAACTGGATAGTTGTTGCTGGCTAACATCAATGCACTTTTCCAATAGAAAATAAAAGGCCAAAAATGATTTATCACTAATAAAATGATGAGTGTGAAAGCCAGATGACTTCCATGGCAGTAGATGAGAGTCTCATCTCCTGGAGCTAGACAGCAGACAACCTGAAGATTAGACTCAGAGCTCAAATTAGAATGGAGTACATCACCAGTGAAGGTGGAATCCTCAATCCAAGCAAGTGAGCCTTTTCAAAGGAATGTCCTCATTTGGGAATGAATGAGATCCTGATACTGCAGACAAAGGCGTAGGCATCAATGTTCTTAAAAATCCTTGATACCCCAGATTACTTCTAAACAGTTTGTGCCTGCAGATGTGGCAGTTCCTCCCCACCCTGGTTTGAGAATAATACAGAGGTTTTTGACTTGCAAAAAAAAACACACACTATTCCTCACAGGATCATAACAACTCTCTCCTGAGCCATAGGGGTGGTGGTGAAGAGAGAGGACAGATGGCATTGAGTGCACCAGAGATAAACTCAATTTGCCTATGATTCTCTGTCTGTTAAGGAAATGTCTGCATCTAAGCATAAAACACCTATACACCTAATTCCATATATAAACTAATAGAGGTGATCTTGTAAAACTATAGGACAGAAAACATTCCAACAGTGTCTGAGGGATAGATTTATATTGCCTTCCATCTCTCTCCATCCACACATTTGTGAATCAAATCCTATTTTTTCCCACCAAAAGATGAAACAAATATCTAGATTTCTTTTGACCACTTCTATCACCACTCACTATCCCAGAAAGGCATTCCTTATTCCTCAAATCTTAAATTACTATCCCTAGTTGCCTCTACTCTTTTTTATAGTATGTTTTAATATTCTTTATAAATCTTATCACAATGTGAGATGTTTATTGGTATAATTGTTTGGTTAATCAAACAATTAGGGACTGTCAAAAAAAAACTGCACCAGACAATGTTAAACAGCCAAGGATGATGTTTTTCAGGGAGCTGCTACAGCAGGGAAGAGAGAGTAGAACTCACCTTCATTGAAACAGAGACAGCAAGCTATTAAAAGTTTGGCAACAAAGCTCTGGAAACTAGTAAGGGGGTCAGTCACTGGAATGGATGTGGGAATTACTGACATTGCACTTAGGATGGCTCAGTTCCACAGAGAAAGGTGAGGGATTTTTTTGACGTTGTGATTAGCACCACTTCATTTGGAATGTTTTCTTTTGTGGTAATTAGGCCATCTGGAGTCTGTAAGTACTAAGAGTGAGGAAAAATATAAGGAACTAGCCAGTTAAGAAACTTTCCAGATCTTGGATTGCAGGGGTGAAGGGTAGGAAGAAGGGAGAGGTCACAGCAAATTTGATATTTAGAATAGCTAGGATCTGAAGTTGTCTTTTTCTCTTTTTTCCCCTCCATGTGCAGCTATTATTCTCTGCAGCCCTACAGCTGCAAGATTGGTTTCACAGTAGTCAGGAGAGGGGAGGAAGCAGTTAGTGGCATCTGAGGAGTAAGGCCAGCAGCTTGATGTTGAAAAAGGAAAAACAGACTTTGTCACCACCATTACTGATTTACTAATCAATATATCCCCAATATTTCCCCTATGCCTCATCTATGGTAGATACAGGGCAATTTTTGTCAAATGAATGAATAAATGAAAGAAGTTAATAGATTATGAAGCTTTTTGAAGTAACATACTTGTGTATCTAATGGGAGTATTTTAAAAGTATAATTGAGAAAAATATAAGGAGATGAGCTCTTAGAAACCATTGTATCTTGGCCAGGAAGGATTGTCTGGGAAAAAAAGATTGGTCTTCTTAATCTCTGATGCAAATAACTAAAATCAAAATTCAAATTGGGGACATTACTATTGATCTTACAGAAAAAAAGAGGATCATAAAATAATATTATGAACAATTGTATACCAACAAATTAGATATTCTAGGTAAAATGGACCTATTTTTAGAAACAAAGAATACCTCAAAGTGACTCAAGAAAGATAGAACATCTCAACAGGCCTTTAAGAAGTAAACAGATTGACTCAATAATCAAAAACTAAAGCCCAAAACATGATGGCTTCACTAGTGAATTTTACCAAATACTCAAAGAATTACCAACTCTTCTCAAATTCTTCCAAAAATGTGAAGAGGAGAAAGCAATCCTTAACTTATTCTATGAAATTAGTTTTGCCCTGTTACCAATGTTGGGTAAAGATAGCATAGAAAAAGAAATTTTGAGACCAATTACCCTTATGAAAAAAATGCAAATATCCACAACAAAATACTGGCAAACTGAATTTAACAGCATATTAATAGGATTATTCACCATGACCAAAGAGAATTTTTCCCAGAAATACTTTGATGGTTCAACATAAGAAAATCAATCAATGTTAAATTATTTCAATCATGAAAGACTGAAAGTTTTCCCCTTGATTTGGGGTACAAGACAAGAATGTCTGCTTTCACCAGTGCTGTTCAATGTTGTATAAGAAATTCTAGCAAAAGAAATTGGAAAAGAAAAAGAAATAAAAGACACCCAAATTTTAAAGGAAGTAAAACTATCTCTATTCACAGATGGCATGATCCTACATTTAGAATATCTCAAGGAATTGATAGCAAACAATCAGTGCCAATAAAGGCTTTAAAAAAAGTTTGGGGGTACATTAGTAACACAAAATTCAGTTGTGCTTCACTGGCTATTTTTTTTTTTTTTTTTTGGCAAGTGAATTTCTGAGAATATAATCATCATTTCTTGAATTGGCAATACCAGTTTTTTAAATGGGAGAACATGATGAGTAGCTTATAAAATAATATCCCTTGGGGCCAGCCACCCCCACATCAAAAGCCTCTCTCCTTTTTTTTTTTAATGATTAAAAGACTCCTACTCATTTTCCAAAAACAGAAAGCCACACAATGAATCTAGCAAAATTACAGAGAAATTCTATTTTTAAGGAAAATAATGTAAAAATGTTAGGCTTTAAATTGTGCATCACTCATAGCTCTCAATGCTGATATATATATTTTTTAGTATTTTAAAAGATGCTTAGATTACATAAATTTACACAAAAATTACAGGGATTCCAATGTTTCCCACCTCCCACACTCCCACAACCTCCTACATAAATATCTTTCATTAGTGTGGCATATCACCTGCAATGGATATACACATCTTGGGGCTTTGCCACTAAGCATGGACCGTAGTTCATATTGTAGACTGCACTCTCTCCCACACACTTCTGCATGTTATATGCTGATGTAAAATGGCCTATATCTGTCGTTGTCATTCAGGATAATTCCCAAGTCCTGAAAACCCCCTGTATTACAACTGCTTTTCCCTCTCTTTGCCCTGAAAGCATCTAGTGACCACTGGCTCCACATCAAGGTTGTAATTTCTTCCATTCCTTGAATCACAATATGTCTACAACAGAATACCAGTAAGTCCACTTTAGTCCATAGCTCTTCCCCCAATCCTGAGGAGTCTGGGATGTTGATGTCCACTCCACATCCAAGTGAGAGGGGGCTTATATCCCATGGATAAGATGGATGAGATTATCCTGCCTGTAGCTGCAGACGCTTTCCATTCCTTGGGATGGCTGTCATCCATCATCATCTCCCCACCAGGTGTCTTGGGCAAGTCCACTGAGCTGTAGAGTAGGAGTTGCAGCTCCACTGAGATTCCAGGCACAGATGGCACATGGGCAGGCCAAAGGATCCAGTCTGTGAAATTACACCTGAGAAACTCCAGCACCACATATAGGTTTGAATAGAAGGGGCTGATGGACCATGTGCAGGGAGGAGTTATTTGAGTCCAACTCTGTCACTCTCAAGAGCACAGATTCCAAAGTATAGCCCACTGGTAAGGCATCAATCTCTGAAGCTAAAGCATCAATCTCTGGAGCTATCTCCCCTTACATAGGACCTGGGTGTCTCCAGAGTCCTTGGGAGCCCCTCTGTTTGGGGTGATATCCAATTTGGTGTTCTATGAGATCCTACTGAGGTGTGCATAAGCGTTACTTCTGGGATGACCTCCCGACTCATTTTGAAGTCTCTTAACCATATAAACTTATTTGTCTTTACAATTTCCCCCATTTATTCAAGGTCTTTTTCCAGTTGTATTGCCAGTTGGCACTTGATAGTAATCCCTCCTTGCCAGGGAGACTCATCCCTGGGACTGAGGGGAAGGTAATCCATTCATATGCTGAGTTTGGCTTAGAGAGAGGCCACATTTGAGCAGCAATGAGACTCAGGTGGCAAACCTTAGGCACCCCATAACAATGGGCTAAGTTTTAATTACAAGAGCAAAGATTCATAAGTCTAGTCATCAATAACAAGAACCCATTAGTGGACCATCCCCCTTTGCCAGACACTGCCCCTGCACTTCAGGGATGTGTTGCTGCTCCCTTGGAGAATGTGGCAGAGCTCTCCAGGCTGGGAATTCAGTATTCTCTCATTATTGAGTGATTCTCCAGCCACTGTGAACATGTCCCAACCCTTGATCATTTGAACAATTTTATATATCTTTTATGTATATTCAGGTGAACTTCTTCCCATGAAATCCCCATCCCTAACACCCCCCACCAACGATCCTCTCCCGCCCCCATTGTAACCTTTCTGTGATGCAAACATTTCGTAAAGATGAAGATGATATAATAGCCAAATACAATTAATAGGAAAATGAAATAATAATGATGTTTAAATGTAAGAGATAAAATACATGGAAATGTAAAGAAACACTAAAAATAAAATTAAAGGATTGGGATATTCAAAAACTGGGAAAAAACAAAAAAATTTTAAAAAAATTTTTAAACATTTTTCCTTTAATCACTGCGTTATTGGGTGTCCAGTCTTGTACCATGACTCCTTCCCCCTCTCACTCTCCAGTGTCTCAACCTTATTTTAAGAGCCTAGACTCAAGATGCCAACAGCCGTGAGCCCACCATAGGAGAAACCTGAGATGTTGGAAACTGCCCACCTACGCCCAGAGAGCTTTTTCAATTCACTGATGGAAGAGAGACAGAATCCTTCCTAGGCATGGTAATTCTCTGATTCAAAACAAAGACACAAGGCAGCCTGGCTCTTGGAGTGCTTCATTTTATAAATTCCCAATATCCCAACCTGGACTCCTTATTTTGCATAAAGCAATTCTGGATGTCTTCCCACCATCTTCAAATAAATAGTCTGACTAATATCCTCTCCAACATCTTTTTTTTTTTTTGACCATGGCTGAAATGTTTTACTTTCAGAAAATGCTAATAAACTTTTTAATGGCAATTAAATTTTAAATAAGAAATGACTTGTACACAAAGAAATATCGATCACTTCAGGCATTTGTCACCTCCCCCTCCTTACCACCAGGTCCTGTAAGAGCTTGTATTCTCCACAGCTAAGGGGTACCTGTGACCCTTGAGCCTGTTGCCTGTCAGGAGCCCCACACTGCTACACATCATGGTTCTCTGATTTCTTTTCTAGTATAGGGGATGAGTCACTCTTCAAACAGTCCCAGGTATTAGACAAAAGGCTCTAAGCCTGAGTCTCCAAGAAAGATCCCAGGAGAATGAAAACAGTCTATTCAACAAGTGGTGCTAGGAAAACTGGATATCCATATTCAAAAGAAAGGAGGACCCCCAATCTCACAACTTATACAAAAATTAACTCAAAATGGATCAAAGACCTAAATATAAAAGTTACAACCATAAAACTCCTAGAAGAAAATGTAATGGAACATCTTCAAGTACTTGTGATAGGTGGTGGTTTCTTAAACCTTACACCCAAAGCATAAGCAACAAAAGAAAAAATAGATACAGGGTACCTCCTCAAACTTAAAAACTTTTGTGCATCAAAGTGCTTTGTCAAGAAGGTGAAAAGTCAGCCTACTCAACTGGAGAAATTATTTGGAAACCACATATCCAATAAGGGTTTAATATCCATGTTATATAAAGAGAAAACAAACCTAATGATAAAAGGACAAAAAAAAAATTAAAATGGGCAAAAGACTTGAATAGGCATTTCTCCAAAAAAGGAAATACAAATGGCCAAAAAGCACATGAAAAAAATATTCAGCATCATTAGCTATTAAGAAAGTGCAGGTAAAAACTACACTGATATAATTTCATACCTTATCTAATGGCCATTATTTAAAAAACAGAAAACTACAAGTGTTGGAGAGAATGTGGAGATATAGGAATACACCTTCACTGTTGATGGGAACGTACACTGGTGCAGCCTTTGTAGAAGACACTTTGGCACTTCTTCAAGAAACTAAATCTAGAACTGTCATATGATCCAGCAATCTCATTACTAGGAATATATTCAGAAGAACTGAAAGCAAGGGCACAAACTGATATTTGCACAGTGATGTTCAGAGCAACAATATTCACAATTGCTAAAATATGGAAACATCAACCAATGAGTGGATAAAGAAAATGTGGTATATACATACAGTGGAATACAATTCATGTGTAAGAAGAAATGACACCTGGATGCAGATGACAACATGGATGAACCTTGAGGACATTATGTTGAGTAAAATAAGACAGACAAAACGGACAAATATTGTATGGCCTCTATAATATAAAGTAAAATGATGAGTACTCCCATAGAGGTAATCTCTAGAGTATAGATTACTAGAAAATAGAATGTGAGTTGAGAATCAGAGCTGATGCTTAATGTATGAAGAATTTTTGGTAAGATTTATTGTAAATGTGTAGAAATGAATAAAGTTGATGGTGATACATGTTAGTGAGTATAACTAACACTGCTGACTTATAAATGTGATTGCGGCTGAAAGGGGTAGTCTGTGGATGCAATATTTCAAGTGAAAGGAAGCTAGAGAAAAATGTAGGGACTGTATAACATAGTGATATTTGTGGTGAATGAAGATTGTGGTTTATAGTATAAGAATGTTCTTCTTTTACAAAGTGTAAAGAAAATGGTGATACATGGAAAAATTACAACTAATGAAACATATGAACTATAGTAAACAGTAATATTATAATTTTTTGAAACAATGGCAAAGAAGATATTATATAAATTCTAAGGGACAATATTAGAAAAGTATAAGGGGGTATGGGATTTTTCCTTTTGGAGTAATGAAAACATTTTAAAATTGACTGAGGTGATGACAGCCCAACTCTGTGTTGAATATGAGAGCCACTGAAAATACAATTTGAATGGATTGTACAAAGCATGGAACTGTATAATACAATGAATCCTGTGGTAGAAATGGACTGTTGTTAACAGAACAAATATGAGAACATTCTGTCATGAACCATCACAGATATGTAATACTAATACAGGGTATCAATAACCAGGTGGATTGGTGGAAAAATACACCAAATGTAAGATATTGGTTATAGTAGTAATGTTTTGATGATGCATTTTTCATAGTTTTTAACAATTGTTTCACAAAAATGCAAGATGTCAGTGGTGGGGTGATTATATGTGAGACCTGTGTGATCATATGTATGTTTGTTTTGTAAATTTATAACTTTTACTAAACACTTATTGTTTATGGATGTTCATGTATGATTCACAAACTTCAATTTTAAAAGTTTGTAAATTTTTAAAAAATTTAAAAAACATAAGAAAGGGAAAAAAGTTAGAAGACCCCACCTTTGAAACCAATGCCAAATTAATTTTTACCTAAACATTACTCTAACCAAACAATAATATTATCCTTAACCTTAAACCTAGCCTTCACCATATACATTCCCCAACCCTAACTCTAACGTGAACTTAACCATAACCAAACCCAAATGTTATACCAAACTATGACCTTAACACTACTTGTAAACCTACTCATAATATTACTGCTAAACATAACCCAAACCTTAAGTCTAGTTATCAGCATAATTCTCATCCTAAACCTAATCATTAACACCAACACTAACACCAAATCTATCTTTAAACCTTATTCTAACATACAGACTGACTCAACCATAACCCTTAATCTAACCATAATATTAACCCTAAACCAAAGTATAACTCTAACCTACCTAATTCTAGTCCTAACTCTAAACCTAAAATGAATGAAAGCTAAGCCTAACCCTAAGGAGAATCTTAGATCTAACCCTAACCCTAAAAAAACCATAAACTTTTGTCTAAAGCTAACCTTAACGGAAAGCATTTTCATAGTCTTAACCATGAGAAAAGCTAACACTAACCTGAAACTGAACCTTAACTCCAACACACCATTCCCATAACCAAATGTCTACAGTAAACTGTAAACCTATTTTGAAATCTAACTCTAATGATACCCTAAGCTTAACTTTAAACCTAAGACTTATCCCAACTCTAACACAATCCCTAATCCTAACTATAATCCACACCCTAACCCAAGTGTTAACATTAAACTGAACCTTAACCCTAACCTTATCTTTAATCAAAAAAATTGTTAATTTTATTTACACATACTCTATACCCACCAAACATGTACTCCTCCTTTCCCCTTCTTCTATCCTCAGGTAAACTATAATCTACTTTCTGTCTGGATTTGCTATTCCTAGACATTTCTAATGAGAACATCAAACAAAATTTGTCATTCTGTGTCTTGCTTATTTCATTGGGCATACAGTTTTTAGGGTTCTTCCATGGCTTAGGATGGCTCAGACCTTTCTATTTTACAGTCAAATAATATTCCATTGTGTGTATTACCACATTTCATTTATCCATTCATCTGTTGTTGTACACTTGGTTGTTTCCAACTTTTGGCTATTGTGAATAATGTTGCTGTAAATATTGGTGTACAAGTATCTGTTGTAGACCCTGTTTTTCCTATCATTGGGTATATACCTAGAAGTGAGATGGCTACATCATATGGTAATTCTCTACTTAATTTTTTTGAAGAACTGCCATATTGCTGCTTTCCATAGTGATGCACTATTTTACATTCTCATCAACAATGCACTAGAGTTCAAATTTCTCACATCTGCTCTAATGAACATTTATTTTCATTTCTTCTTTTCTTTTCTTTTCTTTACTTTTTCTTTCTTTACCTTTTTCTTTCTTTCTTTTT
>JAQZBX010052681.1:0-19069 GCA_029593785.1 Cabassous unicinctus | reverse complement strand
CCTAAAAAAAAAAAAAAAAAAAGAGTAAGATGGACAAATCACACTTCCTGACCTTGAAGTGTATTATAAAGCTAAGTTGGTCAAAACACTATGGTGTTGGCAAAAAGATAGACACATTGATCAATGGAATCGAATTAAGAGTTCAGAAATAGACCCTCAACTCTAAGGTCAACTGATTATCAATAAGCCTACCAAGTCCACTTTTTTGGGACAGAACAGTCTCTTCAACAGATGGTGCTGGGAGAACTGAAAAGAGTGAGAACCAAAAGAATGAAAGAGGACCCTTATCTCATTCCCTATGCAAGAATCAACTCAAAATAGATCAAAGACCTAAATATAAAAGACAGGACCATAAAACTGCCATAAAAAGAGAGTATAGGTAAACATCTTAAAGACCTTGTGGTAGTTGGGGTCTCTTAAACATTGCACCCAAAGCACAAGCAACAAAAGAAAAAATAGATCAATGTGACCTCCTCACAAATAAACACTTCTGCACCTCAAAGGACTTTGTGAGGAGGGTAAAAGACAGCCTACTCAATGGGAGAAAATATTTGAAAATCACACATCAGAAAAGGATCTAATATCCATGATATAGAAAGACATCCTACAACTCAATAATAAAAAGACAAATGACCTAATCAAAAAATGGGCAAAGGACTTGAATAGACATTTTTCTAAGAAAGAAATACAAATGGTGGTTAAAAAAAAAAACATGAAAAACGATCAACAGCTATTAGGATATTAGGGAAATGCAAATCAAAGCTACAATGAGATATCATTAGCACCTACTAGAATGGCCACTATTAACAAACAAGAAAACTACAAATGTTGGAGAGGATATGGAGAGATAGGGACACTTATTCACTGTTGGTGGGAATATAGAATGGTACAGCCACTGTGAAGGATTGTTTGGCAGTTCCTAAGGAAATTAGACATAGCTCTGCCATGTGACCCGGCAATACCACTACTAGGAATATGACCAGAAGAACCGAGACAGTGACATGAAAGACACTTGCACACTGATGTTCATAGCGACATTATTCACAGTTGCCAAAAGATGGAAACAACCCAGGTTCCATCAACTGATGAATGGATAAACAAACTGTGGCATATACACATGATAGAATATTATTCAACTGTAAGAAGAAATGAAGTCATGAAACATATGACTACATGGATGAACCTGGAGTACATTATGTTGAGTGAAGCAAGCCAGGCACAAAAGGACAAATACTGTATGATTTTGCTATTATGAATTAAATATAATAAGCAGACTCACGGAGTTAATAGCTAGAATATAAGTCACCAGAGAAAAGAATGTGGTTAGAGAATGGAAAGCTGAGGGTTAATCTGTGCAGAATTGGTAAAAAGTTGTTTGTAAGTGTTTGGAAATGAATAGCAATGGTGAAAGCACATCATAGTATTTGTAATTAGTAGTGCTAGCATATGGGTATGATAGTAGCTTCTTTTTTGTTGTGTTTCTTTTTTTGGAGTAATGAAAATGTTCTAATATTGATTGAAGTGATGAATGTGCAACTTGGTAATTATACCAAATGCCATTGATTGTACACTTTAGGTAAATTATATGGCTTATGAACAAAAAATATATATTAGGGTGGATTGGGGGGAAAATACACCAGGTATAAGATACGGACTGTAATTTGTAGTAATGCTTTGATGATGCTCTTTTATAGTTTGTTACAAATATTTCACAACAATGCAAGGTATTTGTGGTGAGGTGATGCACGGGAGCCCTGTATGATGTTATGCTTGTGTGTTTTGTAAGTTCACAACTTTTACTACACACTTATTTTTTTATTTATGTTCATGTATGAATGATGTACTTCAGTCAACTGTTATCAAAATGAAATAAAAGGTATTGGAGGCTTTTAACAATAATGTGGTTTTTCTCTTGAAATAATTTTTTATTTCTCTCAAATGCCACTTTTGGTAAACATATAATTATATATGAATAATGAACTCATCATTTGGCAGAAGGGACTTTTCTCTGTGAGCTACCTACTCTCACATCATCTATGAAATCCTGGTATGTCCCTCTTCTTTCTAAAAGTTAGTTCCTCATTTATCTCTCTTATTAAATCAACTAATAGTCATTCAATTTTGTGCTAGAATTAACCTAGTCTATTAAAAAAAAAACAGCTGGGGAAAATTGTTAGCTGGGTAGGCACTAAGTTATGTACAAAAGACACTGATGGTTTTCAGAAGTACTTGTGCATTCAAATTCCTTGCATGTTCAAGATGCCAAAGTAAAGATGGCAAGAATTCAATTTAACATTTTTCCTAAAGACAATTTTTGTTTGCTTGCTTGCTTGTTTTGTTTTGTTCTTAATTTACCTTGGTAGCTCATTTCCATAATCATTAGCCATTAGCCAATCTGTGAAATAATAGAGATTTGTTTTAATTGCTATTTCTAAGAAGCTCAACTATGATGATCTTTATCTGAAAATATCTTCCTTCCTTGTCTACAGTTTTCTCCACCCTATTGCTCCCTTCCTTCCTTGCCTCTAGGAGGTGAATTCAGTGATGTCAGTAATAGATAGCAGCTTGATTAAAAGCAGCTCATTATTTCCCTCAATTCTACCTGCCCATAGTCCAGATTTACATGACACTAAAATTGTAACCCAAAGGTACTTTTTAGGCGAAGGTGTTCTTCTGATGTGAAATGACCAGCTTACAGAAAAAGATTTGTAGTGTTTGCCAATTTTCATGGCAAAGTCTTCACAGACCACAGCAATGGGAAGAGATGTACACAATTGGCTCTACCCTGCTGGTACTCCCTTCTGTGAAATAGACCCAACCATGAGGTTCTACAAATCCCTCCATCATCCCCCACCCCCCAACCTCTTTCTCTGTCTCTCTCTGTCTCTCTCTCTCTCTCTCTGTAAATGCTTTATTTTAGTAATATATATACACTTCAAAATTTCCCATTTTAACTATTTTCAAGTCTACAATTCAGTGGTATTAATTATTCAAAATATTATGCGAATACCCAAACTTTTTCATCAACTTCTCTTTTAACTGGCTACACACAGCTCTGCAGAGTGGCCTACACTTGATCCTATTGGTGTTTCTTCTAGTGGATGAAAATAATCCCTGTAATTTACTAGCTGTACTCTACTACCTTCTCAATAAGAACTCCCCTCATGTCTTTCCCTGGAGCAAACAGGACATTATCTACCCAACGTGTCAGCTGTAAATGGGTTTGTTGATTAGAACACCACAAAAACATGGCCCCTGTGAGGAATGAGAGTGCCAAAATACCAGCCACTGAAAAAATAAAAAAGATGAAATCCAAGGAGAGTTTAACAAGGGAGCAATAAAGTAAATTAAAGGTTGATTTTTGTTCAGATGTAGTAGTAAAAAAAACTGTAAAATGGGCCCTTGAAGTTCTATTAGATGTTGCAGTCTTGAGTCTGAAATCTGTAGGGCAGGCCAGCTTTAGGTTTCGTTATGAATAAAAGTGTTTTCAACCAGATAAACATGTTTTTCCTCGATTACTGATGTATATTATTGTGTTACAGGTAAATGTTGCTGCCATTTTCTCCTTTATACTGCAATAGTATATTTTTCAACCAACTGTGAAATTGAAAAATTCTCCCTGTAGCAGTTCGATACAGTTTGTTAGTCTGTATCTTATCAAAACTGTGTAAATGCATCTCTTGTGGAATTTCAATGATAATTAAAATCAGGATTTGAAAGTTTTTAAGAGTGAAACATATTTTCAGTTAATACCTCACCCATCCAGCATAATTTTGCCAAGAAACTAGTCCATAACATGAAATAACAGGAATCTAATTATTTTTTTTTGGACTTAATTTAATCACTTCATTTACACATAACCATGGAGAGAATATGGATGTGATGAATGGGTCACTAATTTTTAAAAGAAATGAAATATCTTAGACTCTAAATAACCTTATTAAGTTAGATAATATAGTCAAAGTAGAGGTTCTACTGGACAGATGGAACTGGAACTGCTCAACAGCCTCCTGTTTCCAGACTGTTCTTTTTTCTAGACCCTTGCAATAGTCTTCCTAGAGGAGAGCTCTGAACATTTTACTTGTGGGTAACTCTTTGCTTAAGACCAATTCCTTCATTAAATCATCCTGGTGAGAAGTGATTTCTCCCACCCCTAAACATATTTATACTATGTTAAAATTTTTTAAAACCTTCCCCATCTAAAAAATATATGACAGAGAGAGAGAACCAAATGATAAAGCACAGGGATAAAATGTTAATACTAGGTAGATCTGGGAAAAGGGTATTTGAATATTCTTTGTAATATTTTTATTCTTGCAACATTTTTGTATTTAAAATTATTTCCAAAACAACAGATAAAAAAAAACCTTCAACATCTTACCCCCATGTGCCAAACCCAGTTCATCTTTCTTCTATAGGTGCCATCTGCTCCAGTCCCACACATGATTGTGGTATTGGCTTGGAATTAGGACTTGCAAGTTACACACTTCCACATAGAACAACATAGGAGAAGATGCCAAATATGTGGAAATCTGGGAAGGTTAATGTCTTTGGGAAGGGTGACCAACTCTCCTGGTATGCCCAGGATTGAGGGGTTTCCCAGGATCCTAGACTTTCAGTGCTAAAACGAGGACAGTCCCAGGCAAACCTGGACAAGTTGGCTACCCTTCTTTTGTGGACAGATGAGTTGTAGTTGAAGCCAAAACGGTGTCAGGAGGACTGGGAGTGGGGGTTTGAGCAGAGTCGTAAGCCATTCTAGTTTCCTTCTGTGAACTGTAAGCACTCTGGGCTAAAATGGAAGAGATTTATGTTATAGTAATTTGTGTTGTAAGAAAATTGAACTTTGATGCAAACATTGTTCAGAAAGGATAATCATGTAGATATGTGTTGGTCCTGTGGTCAAGAACCTTTGGTGACTTCCATCGCTTATTCAATGGAGTCCAAATTCCCTAGCTCAGAACAATAGACTTATTTAGAAGAACTACTATGTGTCCAGAGCTATATAATTGAGTCTTCCTCAACCCCTGTTTTAGTTTCCCAGCTGCTGAAACAAAGGCCATACAATGGGTTTGCTTAAACAATGGGAGCTTATTGGCTCATGGTTTTGAGGCTAGAAGTCCAAAATCTAGGCTTCAGCAAGGCAATGTTTTTTTCCGAAAGACTGTGGCATTTGGGCACCCTTGATCTTGGACTTTGCTGTACCTGGCAATGCACATGGCGGGCTCTTCTGGCTTCTTTTACTATCTGACTTTCATTCTGCCTAGAAAGGACTCCAGTGGTCCAGATTAAAGTCCAAACCTGATTCAGTATGGCCACAACTTAACTGAAATGACAACCTGAAGAGATCTTGTTTACAATGGGTCCACACATACCAGAATGTAGACCAAGAACATGTCCAAACTGGTATATGCAGTTCAACCCACCACAGTTTGTAAAGTTAGAATTATTATCCCCAATTTGCAAATATGAAAACTGAAGATCAGAGAGGTAAAGTGCCTTTCCCAGGGTTTTTCTGTTGTAGGTTTTATCCATCACAATACCCATGGAAGCCCCAGTACCAGCCATATAATTCTGCTCCTTATTTCCTTGACTAGCTGCAGGCTATCATCTCCTCAGGCTCCACCCACTAACACAAATCCCTGATAGTGAATCCAGCTAAAGTGACTTTTCCCTCCCCTGAGCACTTGGTGTATAATATTTGTGTCATTCACAGAGCTCTTCCTATTGGACAGTTTACTTGAAAAACAATATAACAGTTTAGAATATGGACTGTGTTTTCAGACAAGATCTAGGTTGAATTCTAGATCCACCCCTCATAGACAGTCTGGGATCTTGGTCGGTCTGTGGCCCTAACTATTTGAGGGTTAGTTTCCTGAACTATAAAACCAGTAGAGCATTACATTATTTACAGGATTACTAAGAAGTTAATAAATGTGTAAAAGATAACTACACAGTATCTGACCACTGTCATCAATAAAATTTCAAAGCTATTTAGGGCCAAAATTTATTCCATTTTTTTTCTCTTTTGTGGTGCCAATCGCTTTGCTTTTAATGTAAAAGGCATTCAATGAGTGTTTTTTTTTTAATAAATAAAATAACCAGGGTAGTGGCTTTGGAATGGAAAATGTTTAAGGGAGAATAAACAAGATTTAATTAAAAGGTTAGCTATATGTTTGGTAAGGCGATCAAAATGTCTACAATTTGATTCTAGAATGGATGTGCTGAATGGAGGAGGGGCAGAGCTTTCATTTTTTAAGAAATAATTATTTTAAGATAAATGTGGCCATTAAAGCCACAGAAGGATAGTTAGAATATGGGCCTGGTGTCAGAGCCTAGGCCAAAGTACCAGTCATACCAGCTGCATGACCTTGAAAAATTATTCCAGCCCCAGTTTCCTCATTTCTCATAGAAGGATAATAATGTTTCCTATAAATGAATGTAAAACACTTAGCACAGTGCCTGCTACTCAATAAGCACTAAATCAATGAGACAAATAGCAGCAAAAATAACCAGGATTATTTTACTGTTAAAGGGAAAAGATCTAGGAATTTTAAATGAACCAGAAACTACCTCAATGTACTTTGTTATCAAAGAGTGAGCATTACTGTCTGTGGGCATCATAGGGACCATTGGCCTTGACAGTTGCTAGAGTTGCTCATGTCATTTAACAGAATGCGGTGCACTCTCAGATAATTCCTTTGAACAATGGTGACTTTTCACTTATTGCTTGGTGACATTTTTATGTTCCATAATCCTCATCAGTTTGACGGCTAAAAAAAAAATAACAGATTTAGCCAATATATTTAAAAACCTGTGCCTTTATCTTCAGCTTAAAGGATAGGGCTGCATTTTATCTGTGCTTTGTTGTCCACTTGCTTGACTGTTAGTAAAGATAAATTCAGAGGTGCTACCTTTACGCAAATTGTTCTTAACATGTTATGGGTTTTGTGATAGGAAGCAGGTTTGTGGCATGTCAGGGTTTTCATAATAGACATACTTCTCCTTGCAATGGGTGAGTTTATTATAAATAAAATAAATTAAAATATTATGAATAAAGTATTAATTCATTTGGCATTATGAAAATAATCATTTTCATTATATCTCAAATGTTTCTATATTGGGTGTTCACAAGTTCTCCCAAAAGTAATGTGAAAATACATTTCCTTTGATATAACTTACTGTTTATTATATAGATTATTATGTGAGATTTATCAGGCTATATAAATTTTAAGATTCTTTTACAATCATAGCTCTTAGAATTTTTTTCATAATATAAAATATGATTATAAAAAGTATTTCCTTTCTATAAAGTCAGTATAAAATAACTCCACTCTGAACTTTATATAAGAATTAGATGGTAGTGAATGTCATTGAATAATTTGTCAAGGAAATGGGTAAGGAAAAAATATTTATTTGTCTGTACACTAAACAGATGCTTAATGAGTGCCTAATTCTATTTCTGAGGCCCCATGCTACTGCTGTGGAATATGCAAAGATAAATAAGATATGGCTTCTGACCTTAAGAAGATTGATCCTACCAGAAGAAAAGTATGCAAACTATTATATAAAACAACCTACGATGTGTTCTAAAATAACATGTTTTAGAATCAGGATGGGCAGAGATAAAACAAATAAGTTTATTTGAATAAAAAAGGCTTCATGTAGAAGTTGTCATGGAGACTAGGTTTTCCAGGACCCACAGGGGTTCTCCAGGTAGAAATAAGGAAGAGAAAACAAGACTGCCCTGTGGTACAGTCTGAGTTGTGTAAGTGGATAGTAGTGGCCTAAGAATAGGATTTGACTGGAAGTGGTGGGGAGCTATGTCTGAAAAGTCACGCATAGAAGAACTAGCATTTCTAACTAAAGAGCAGGAACCCCGTTTGTAGGCAGTAGCAAACCAGGGAAGTTTTGTGCATAAGAGAAAGAGAGAGAGAGAGAAAGAGAGAGAGAGAGAGAGAGAGAGAGAGAGAGAGAGTGTTTAAACAAGACACGTCAGGTTTCAGTCATGAAACAGCCACTAAAAGTGTTATAGGACTGCATTATTTATTGTGGGAACTAGACATGCACAAATATGGGAGTTCCTGGGGGAGGAAAGGCCTGGGGACATTGGAGGAACAGCCACTCCTCAGACCACCTTTGGCTGAAGCCTTCAGAGAAACCCCTGGAGCCTAGCAAGCCCTCTGTAGTGCTACCACGTGGAGGGGGATGGACGCTTCCTCTGGGGAAGCTGCTGACCCTGTTTAGCTGCTGTCTTTGTGGGTCTGTATCCAAGAGCCAGTTGTGTGCCTAAGGCTGGAGTTGGTCAGCCAGGCCACCAGGCAGGAAGTTAGGTGGGGACAAAGTAGAAGAGAGCCAAGGACAAGCCAGGCCCTGCGGGGCACCACTACATCTTTCTATCATCATGTCTCACCATGATTTCCTTTCGGGAATAATGGTTTCTGCTTCCATTCCACCTTCAGAATTCCATACAAGTTCCTCTTTTGGTTATCCTAACTTAGAGTCTTTGGGAAAGGAGGAGGTTCTGGGAAAAGTAGCTCCTAACTTAGCCAAATGGGCAAAATATGATCCAGCAGAGACCATAACCAACTTGAAGCTTTAATAGGGTTAATGTAATGTAATAGTAATGTGTAGGCTGAGATGGAATGGGCTGGGGAAGAGGGATCAAGATTCCACTACAGTGGGGCAGGAGAATGAAGACAGCTTCTAGAATAAGACCAGTAAAGGAGACTAAGAAGTAGGAGTTAGCTCTAGGGCTTTGAACTGGCGTGATATGACTATATTGGTCCATTAAAGATATAGAACTCATGACTTCCAAACTCATGCTGGTTTGGAGTAGAAATAAACTTGGTTTTAGACGTTTGTAGGTGCTTGTGTAACTAGTGAAGAGGTACATACAATGGACATCTGGACAGGAAGGCTGGAATACAAGGGACAGAGATCTGGGAGTCATTCATTTAGAAATGACGGTTAACGTTAGTGTCAGCTTAGAAGATTTGGTGAGAAAGAAAAGTTAGGCTACTACAGGATTCTGACCTCGGTAAGGAGACTGGCAAATGAAAGTGTGTCAACATCAGCTCAGAGGACAGGCTTCAGCCCTTAATGAAAAGACAGGAATTCAAGATGCAGAAAGGAAGCTGCTTCTTGTGAGAAAGGCTGGCTTCTGGGTTGGGATAGGATATAGTTAGAATTAAATGTATTAGGAGTGCTGTTTGGGGACTAATCCCAGGCTCCTAGGACTAATGCCCTAGGAGCATTGGATCAAATTTTTGTTGACTCAATGCAACTGGGAATAAGGATGGAGGTTGGATGAACTTTGGGTTTGAGAGATTAATTTCCAACTTTCAGAGTTGGGCATAGGGGAAAGGAGAGCAGGCAGAGGTAGGAGTGCAGAAAGTAAAATTGAATTACACAAATATTGAGACAGTTTGTTTTTATGTGGATAAAGGAACTGGAGCTATCCTTGGAGCTAGGTAGAAACCATGAGTGGAACCAACCAGGGGCACTAATGGGGTAAAGGAAGGAAATGACCACATATTTGAAATTGCCTCTGTTAGGAAATGAGCTATCACCAGCCCCTACGTATCTCGTGCTTTCAGAATCTTTCACCATGTTTGTTCTCTCTATTGTCTTGGCCTTCACCAGGCCACAGAGGTTTTCCTGGTTCAGAGTCTTACAGGATTCACATAAGCATTTCTTTTCCTTCTTTTGACTGAGACTTTGTAGTCTACGACTGAGATAAAATTGTCTTAGGTTTTAACAAGTAGAGCTCAGGTTTATTGATTTTCAAGTAGAAAACACTGAAAATGAGTTGATTAAAATAATGAATACCTAAAATGGTTGGGCATCTTCCCACTTCCTATGCCTAAGAAGACATAGCTGAAAGGCCATAAGCTTAATAACTCTGATGGGAGAGGCATTACATGGCCGTATCACCTCTACCGGTCGTTAAGGACTTGAGCCACTTTTCTGTCTTAAGAGATAACTTAAAAAGTCAACCTTGACTCATTGTAATGTTATGGGATTCTAGAGAAAACCAGCATGGAATACCTAGAGGAATTCTATATATCTAGCAAAATCCTGAGATTGGCGCTTTCCAGAGAAACTTGAATCCCACAAGCTCAAGCTAATGTGATGGTTCATCCAAGGAATTCAGCTCTTCCTACTCTTGACTTTACTAGCTCTTGTCTCTCCATGCACAGGGTCCCTGCACCCATTGGGATTATATCTTCACAGAAAATCAAGGAAGAGATGGTGTTCATTCCAAGTCATAGACCCTGTTAGAGATGGTTCCATTGGTCTTTGATTTATAAAGGAAAGGATCAGACCCTCAAAACCCTTTGAAAATGTCCAGTGATATATGTCCAACACATACAAACTCTAATTCTATATATTTTCATTTGAATAAAATTTTAGAACATTCCTTTTATCAATATACTGCATTTTAGATCTTAATATTCTTCAAGTGCTAATGAAGTTTACTTAAGGTTTGGGTTTGTAATTTCAGCAAGTTCTTCCTTCAAATGATTCTTCCAAAAAAATGTGGAAAATCTCTTATCTTAGCAAAATAATTGAAGAACAGATTGTCCTCCAACTTTTCAAGAAAATAACAGTTTGGATGAGAACAACCTGGGAAGGTACTTGGCCTTGAGTGTTGTAATCAAAGTGGCTTTTCAGCCTGCACTAGAGCATTTACAGCTGCTAAGGAATAGTATAATTTAACACATGCACTCTCACAGTTTCTTTTGTTGAAGAAAATGTCATATTTGACTTTAACATGGATTAAGCTCTTTTCCAAGAATATTTCTTCTAATTTTTCTGTGGTGAAGTAGTTGCTGTTGCTATGCCATCAGTTCTGTTGCTATGGGGGATGCATTGGGTGTTTGCCAGACAAGGGTAGGTTATTTCAGCACCCTTATGTTCAGCAGTTGACATTTTTCTATGTTGAATCATGCTATTTTATCTTAATTCGTTGGGTAGACTCAATAGTGTTGATCAGCTTTGAAAGAACTGAAATTAGATATAGAGGAATCCCACTATGCCTCTCCTTGGAAAACTTATTTAGAATTCAACTGTTATGTGTAGGAAACACACACTTAACACAAACACATGCTAGACTATATGGCCATGTATTTATCAACTTGACGGTGTGTAAGACATGTGACTCTTGTGTCACACGCATCAGAGAAATTTAAAAAGATGAATGTTGGCAACTATACAGTTATCCTGAACAGAGAAATTATTTCAAATTGGAGGTGACCACATCCTGTCAACTTAAGTGACCATTGTCAAAACCAACACACTAACTGCTGTTTTAGGTTTATTCTCCATAAATGCAGTTCTGTGCTTTCCTGTCCTTGAAAAGCCACATAAAGATGTTTGTTTCTGTGATAAAGGTGCTCTACCAGTGGGTCAACTTTTTAATATGCTATCTTTACCTCTGTAAGATGGTGACAGTAATTTCCAAACCAAAATTTGAAACTCTTTGAAAAGGAAAAATAAAAACTATCATAATGGTTGTTTCCCTTCTTGATCTTCATCTCAAGTGCCAGTAGAAATAACCTTTGTAAAGTAAGTTTTGGGAGCTGCTGTACCCGGGTTGCTTAGTCACTTGTCTATCTAAACAGGACAAAGCTAGCATTTGTCATACTTCCAAATATCTATTCATAAGTGGACTTATTATTGGGAGATCAACAGTGTACCATGTAGAAGCACATAATGAACATTTTTTATAATTATTTGTTCTATGGCATTTATACACTTTAATATGAGAGAACACTAGAAGCTAGGTTTAGGAATGATTTTGACATTTCTGTAATAAATTTTCTTTTAGCAAATAACTTTGAAGCATTTCCTGAAAGCATTTATTCTCAATTGCTGAGTGAAATTTTCATCTCACTAATTCCCCAACTAAAAATAATTTCTGTCTCTATTTAACAATTAAAGAGGCTATGTGCTTTTGGGTCTCAGAGAACACAGTTTAACATTAAGTTCAAGGAATTATTTTATATAGTTCTTTTCAGAGTAGTATATATATATATATCTCATATAGATGTACATATAGGCATAGATTTTATATTCTTGAATAAAAGGTAAGTTTTTCATTCTAGATAGAAAACAGTAACTTAAAGAGGACTTCAAAATACAAATAATTTCCAAGGCCAGTTCATGATGCCATAATATATATACTCTAATGCATAGTTAAGCCTTAAAATGTTAGTATATTTAGCATCAGAGCTCAGTGAGGACACAACTCTAGGAAAAAGAATATGCTGAGTGGCTAATTAGAGAGTAGCTGGAGAAGAATGCATGTGTTGTTCTCAAACTGTGTCCTCGTCTCCCCCCTCCAGCCCACAAAAAGCAAACAAACAAACAGAACCTGAATTAAATATTAGTGTTCCATTTCAATATTTGCAAAATAATTTGGATGATTCTTTTTGTGGAAAAGTAAGGTTATTCTTATATAAAACTGTAAATGCTTTTAGATGGCCTGAGGTAAATGAGAGATGCAATATTTGAGATTAAAATTTGCAGGTTTAAAAATAGAAACAAGCAATTTGCTTAATGTCTTATCCGATAGACATTTCAAACCTAGCTCCCTCACAGACATGAAGTCCATATGACCCATGCATATCTCAGCTTTTGCACATACAACATTGTATCTTATTGTCCCATTCGATTGCCCATATTTCCCAATGAGCTTCTTCATGGTTGGTCCTGTATTCTGTATGTTTGTATCCTTGTGGTCTTGATTTATGATTGCTCTATCATTTAATTCACGGTTCCCCCTCAAGTTTGATTCTTCTCCCACACTCTGCTCAACTGTTACTTAATGTCACAAGCCAGAAATCCTGGGGTCATCCAGGAGTCCTCCCTACATATTGTATCACATCTGTATTTTATCATCAAGTTCTGTTAAACTCCCTCAGATTCCTTCTTTATTTAGTCCTATTGCCAACGCATTATTTCAGGTCCTACTTATTCTTGCTTAGACTGGCCAGGTAGCTTCCCACTGATTTCCCTATCTCCAGTCTCACTCCTCTCCAGTGACTTTCAAAAACACACATCAGGTCTACACACTCACCATCTCCATTTGATGTCCAATAGACATTTTATAAACTGAATATGTCCAAACCCAACACTTGAAATTCCCTCATGCCCAAAACTTCTCAACCTTAGTCTTCTTCACAGAAGTAAATGGATCTCAATTATTCTCATTTCTAAGACCAAAAACTCTTCACTTACACCCAACATTCAATCAAAAAGCAAATCCTTTTGCTTTCAAAATATGTCTAAGATCTTACCATTTCTTCCCTCCTGCCCTGGTTCCAGCCTACTCTAAACCATCACCTGATGCTCAGACCTTTCACTGGTTTACCAAGGGTCTATTTCGACCCTGGCCTTCCTGCACTGCCTTAGGTGATTCTCACCAAGAGGTGGAAGCAAGGTAGAGTGAGTGGATTATAATCACATTTTACAGTTAAGGACCTTGAAACTCTAAGAGTTTGACAATGAGGATTAGCGCTAGAACTGTTAACAGGTTCTGAGTCCTGAATTCATGTTCTCATCACCTTAGAGAACTGAGTCTTATAAAGGATTAAGTGACTTGCTTTCATTGACAATTATAAAGAAGAGGAACAAGAACTGGAACTAGACTCAGTGCTCTGCCTATCAAAGTATTGTATAATCCATATAAGTATGATATTAACTGACTAACAACATTTGGAAATGAAAATACTCCTGGGAGTTTATCAAATTGAGCTTCAATTAATAATACAGGGAAATGTGAAACTTTCATTTGAGAGCTGAGATCTGGACAACAATAGATACTTTTTAAAACTTTTTTATTGAAGTTTATCATTCATACATGAACATCCATAAACAATAAGTGTATAGTATAAGTTGTGAAATTTCAAAACAAACATGCGTATAATCATACAGGACTCCCCCCCCCACCAACATCTTGCATTGTTCTTTCACAGTTTTATAACAATAGATAATTTTAATTTGCCAGATATATTTTTGCAAGGTTATATTTCTCAAGTATAACTAATATATGTACATTTATTCCACAATATTCTACGTAATTTAATTTTCTGTCATAAAAGGTGGAACCCAGCTGTGCTCTTTTCAAACTTAAATAAAATGTATTTTTTAAATTATTACACAAGAAAGAAATCAAGGTTCAATCACAAACTTGAGTAACTAATGAGTTTAGTATATGCTACATTGGAAATATAAATTGCTTAATGTTTTGTGCCATCTTTCAATTATGATTTTCATTGAATCTTAAACAACTCAGCTTATTTTTAATGAAAATGTCTTTGAGATAATTGCAAAGTCATATGCAGTTGTAAAAAATAATATAGAGAGATACTGTGTACACTTTGTCCAGTTCCCCCCAGTGGTAACATTTTGGAAAATGATAGTTTAATATCATAACCTGGATATTGACATTGATAATTCTACCAATCTTATCCAGATTTTCCAATTTACCTGTACTCACTGTGTTTGTGTGTGCACGTAGTAAGTGCTCTGCAATTTTAGCACGTGTATGTCCTTGAATCCATCACCAGAGTGTTAGACACAGCGCATTATCTTGCCCCAGGGATGCCTCCTGTAGCTCTTTGAAAAGCACACTCACCTCCCTCTGGCTCCTTGCCACCTGTCCCATACTCTGCAACCTCTAATCTGTTCCCCATCTCTGTAATTTTGTCATTTCAAAAATTATATAAATGGAATCATACAATATGTAATTTTGGGGGATTGGCTTTTTTCATTCAACATAAATCCCTAGAAAGTCATCCAAGTTGTCACATGTATCAATAGTTCATTCTTTTTATTCCTGGGTAGTATTTCATGGTATAGATGTGCCACCATTTGTTTAACTGGGCACCTTTTGAAGGAAATTTGGCCTTTTTCCAGTTTTTGGCTATTACAGATAAAGCTGATATAAATATTCATGGAAAGGTTTTTGTGTGAACATATGTTTTCATATTTCTGGAATAAATGCCTAAAAGTGCAATTGCTGGGTCAGACAGTAGTTACATGTTTAGTTTTTTAAGGAAATGGCAAAATGTTTTCCCTATAAATGAATGTAAATCTGAAATTAAAGACACAATACCATTTACAATTGCTACAAAGAAAATGAAATACTTAGATTAGGTATATTTACCCAGATACCCTGACTTACCAACTTTTAACATGTTGCCACATTTGTTATATCATTCTATCTCTCTATCATCTATCTATCTATCTATCAATCATCTATGTATCAATCATCTATCTATATCATCAACATCATCTGTCTCTATCTAATCTGTTTTCTAAACAGTTGAGAGTAGGTTGCATATATTATGCTTCTTTACCATTTATACTTTCATGTATTTTTCCTAAGAACAAGGATATTCACTTATGTATCACTTTAAGTACATTTATCACATTCAAGAAATTTAACTTCAGTATAAAATATACAGTCTATATTCCAATTTTGTTTCCCAATTATCCCAATAATGTCCTGTTGGGGTCTTTTCTCCATTATTAGATCCAGTCCAGGGTCATGTATTGCATTTAATTGTCATTGTCTCTTTATCTCGCTCTTTTTCTGTAATTGTGGAAACATACACAACATAAAATTCCCTATCTCAGCCACTCACAATCATACAACTTGGTGGGATTAACTGCATTTACAATGTTGTGCTACCCTCACCACCATCCATTAACAAAATGTTTCCATCATCCCAAAGAGAAATATTGTACCCATTAGGTATTAACTCCCCATTGTCCCCTATTCCCCTCCCCACCCCTGTAAACCTGTACTCTACTTTCTTTCTCTATGGATTTGCATATTCTAGTTATTTCCTGTAATTGAAACCATGCAATGTCTGGCTTATTTCACTTAACATGGTGTCTCCAGGGTTCATCCATGTTGTTGCAGGTATCAGAACTTCATTCCTTTTTAAGGCTAAGTGATATTCCACTGTATGACTATACCATATTTTGTTTATCCATTCAGCTGTTGATGGACATTTGGGCTGCTTCTTTCTTTGGGCTATTGTGAATAATGCTGCTGCAAACATTGGTGTGCAAAATCTGTTTGACTCCCTTTGTTTAAGAGACTACTCTTTCCTCATAGAGTGGACTAGGCATCCAATCCATGATCTATTTTGAGTTAAATTTTGCATGAAGTGTGAGGTTTGGGTATTTTTGTTTTGTTTTGTTTTGTTTTGCCTGTGGATATCCATTCATTCCAGTTTAAAAGGCTATCCTTCCTTCATGGAATTGCTTTTTTACCTTTGTCAAAAACCAGTTGAACATATTTGCATGGATCTGTTTCTGGGTTTACTCTTCTGTTTCTTTGATCCATGTGTCTATCCTTCTGCCAACATCACACTGTTTTGATTACTGCAGAGATATACTTAGCCTTAATATCGAGTACAGTGATTCCTTCATCTTTATTCTTCATTGTCAAGATTATTTTAGCTATTCTAGGGTCTGTACCTTTACATATAAATTTTACAAAAAGCTTTTCTATGTCTGCAAGCAACCTTGCCAGGATTTTGATAGGAACTGCATTAAGCCTATGGATTAATTTGCAAAGAACTGTCATTTTTACTATGTGGAGTCTTTTAATCTGAGTATGGTACATCTCTCCATTTATTTAGGTCTTCTTTGATTTCTTCAAAGAATTCATATTTTCATCATATAGATCCTGTACATGTTTTCTTAGTTGTTTACCAAAGTGTTTCATTTTTTTCCCCGCAATTGTAAATAGTATTGCGTTTTTAATTTCAGTTTCCACATTTTCATTGTTAATATATAGAAATGTGATTGTTTTGTGTCAAGCTTATATCTGCAACTTTGCTGAAAATACTTATTAATTCTCAGAACTGCTTTGGAGATTCCTTGGTATTTCTATGTAGAGAATCATGTCATCTACAAAGAGTTTTATTTCTTCCTTTTCAATCTGTATGCTTTTCATTTCTTTTCCTTGTCTTAATGGAGTGGCTAGAACTTCCAGGTCTACGTTGAATAAAAAGTGGATAAGAGTGACAATCCTTATTTTTTTCCTAATCTTATGGGGGAAGAAGTCAGTATTTCACCCTTAAGTATGGTGTTAGCTGTAGATATTTTGTAGATGCTCTTTTTCAACTTGAAGTAGTTTCCCTCTATTTCTAGCTTGCTGAGAGTTATTATCATAAATGGATGTTGGATTTTGTCAAATACTGTTTCTGCATCAGTTGATGTGACCATGTGATTTTTTTTTCTTTAGCTTTTTGAGATGTTGGATCACATTGATGAATTTTAGAATGTTGAACCAGCCATGTACCACTTGGTCACAGTGCATAATTATTTCATACATTGCTGAATTTTGTTTGCTGGTATTTTGTTGAGCATTTTTTGCATTTAACATCATGAGGGATAATGGTCTATAGTTTTCTGACTTTGTAATTTCTTGCTCTGGTTTTGGCATCAGAGCAATACTAGCATTATAAAATGATTTGGAAATTGTTCCTTCCTCTTTTATTTTCTGAAAGATTGTGAAAACGTGCATTGATTCTTCTTTCAATGTTTGGTATAATCTCCAGTGAAACCATCTGGGCTTAGATATTTCTTTTTCAGGAACTTTTTAATTGCAAATTTATTTAATCGTTATCTATTTCACCATGGTTGAATTTGGTAATTTGTGGTTTTTGAGGAATTGGTCCATTACTTCTAGGTTGTCAAGTTTTTTAGCATAAAATTTTTTACACTATTCCCTTATTATCTTTTTAGTGGTTTAGGATCTATAGTTATATCCTCTATTTCATTCCTGACATTGGTGATTTGTATCTTCTTTTTATCACTATTGCTAGACTTTTATCAATTTTGTTTATTTTTCTTCAAAATAATAGCTTTGTGTTTCATTGTTTTTCTCTATTCTTTTCCTATTTTCAATTTCATTGATTTGTGCTTTGATATCTATTATTCCTTTTCTTCTGCTTGTCTCGAGTTTATTGTGCTCATCTATTTCTAGTTTTTTTGTGGTAGAAACAGATTTTGATTTAAGGCTTTTCTTCATTTCTAATGTAAGCATTCATTGCTATAAATTGTTCTCAGCACTGCTTTGGCTGCATCCCACATACTTTGATTTAAATATATATATATATTTTTTTTTTTAAAAGATAGTGAGATTACATAAATGTTACATAAAAATAGAGGGGATTCCCATATGCCCCACTCTCTACACCTCCCACATTTTCCCACATTAACAACATCCTTCATTAGAGTGGTACATTTTCATTCAGTTCTGTGTATTCTTATATTCTTTGAGACTTGCTTTTTGACCCATACATTATTTAGAATTATGCAGTTTAATTTCCAACTGTTTAGAGATTTTCTTGTTGTATTTCTGTTATAAATTTCTACTATGGTCAGAGAACACATTCTATATGATTTCAATACTTTTCATTTTGTTGAGGTTTGTTTTATGGCCCAGAATCAGCTCTATCTTAGTGAATGTTCAATGGGTGTTTGAAAAAATATGTGTACTCTGCTATTGTGGGGTGGCATGTTCTGCACGTCAACTAGACATGTTAGTTGATTGTGTGGTTTGGATTTCCAACATCCTTGCTGATTTTCTGTCTAGTTCTACCAGTTGCTGAAAGGGAAGTATTGAAGTCCTGAACTATAATTATGAATGTCTATTTCTCCTTGAATTTTTATCAGATGCTGCTTCATGTATTCACATTTAGTATTTTTATGTCTTCCTGATGGAGTGGTCCATTTATCACTGTGTTATGTTCCTCTTTGTCTCTAGTAATTTCTTTGTCCTGAAGTCTGTTTTATCTGATATTAACGTAACCACTTCTAGTGTGTGTGGGTTTTTTCCCCCAAAATTGATGTTTCTATGGAAAATCTTTTTCCATTGAAGTTGAGGGGAGTTTCTGGTAAAGAGCATATAGTTGGGCTATGTTTTTTTCTTCAATCTGCCAATCTTAATCTTCTAATTGGTGCAATAAACATTTAAGGTGATTATTGATATGTTAGTGGGTAAGTCTGCCATTTTATTTTTTTCTCTTTCTTTCCTCTG
>JAQZBX010052680.1:0-19076 GCA_029593785.1 Cabassous unicinctus | reverse complement strand
TCATTGATTTCAAGTTCTGCCTTCCACCTGACATCAGAACTTGATTTCTCCAAGTTCTCTTCCACTTTAAAACAAGGATCACCTTCCCTCCAGTTTTCGATAACATGCTTATCATTTCCTTCTAAGGCCTCATCAGAAGTACCTCTAGTGTCCTTATTTCTACCAAAAGTCTCTTCAAAGTAATCTAGGCTTTTTCTGTCAATCACCTCACAATTTTTTCATTCTATTCATTACCCAATTCCAAAGCCATTTCCACATTTTAGGTATTTGAAATAGCAGTACCCCACTCTTGGTACCAAAACTATATCAGTCAGCCTTCTCCAGGGAAACCAAACTGACACAGGAGATATAGATAGATAAATAGATAGATAGATAGATAGATAGATAGATAGATAGATAGATAGATAGATAGATAGATATAATGGGATTTATTATAGGAATTGGGTCATGCAACTGTGGAGCTGGGCAAGTCCAAATTCTGTAGGGCAGGCTGCAAGCTGGGAACTCTGACAAAAGTTTTCAGTGAATTCCCCAGGAGAATCTGGCTGGCTGAAGTAGAGATGGGAATTTTTCTTTCTGGCTGCTGAGATCATCACTTCTCCTTTAAAGGCTTTCAACTGGCTGGATGAGACTTCTCTCTTTGTTGAAGGCAAGTTCCTTAGTTGATAGTAGATGTAATTAGCCATAGATGGTTAAATCCATGGTTTAAATCCATGAAATATCCTCATAGTAACAATGAGGCCAGTGCTTGCTTGACAAAACAGCTGGACACCAAAACCTGGCCAAGTTGACCTGTGATTTTAACCATCACATCACCTTAATCAAGACATCAAAATTAGCATCACCAGTAATGGACCAAATAGACATCCCTTAGCTCCTGATATGGTGTCCTGAGGGCAACACTGCTTCTGCGGTGTTCCTGCCAAAAGTGCATAGCAGGGTCCAATCAGGAGGAATCACCAGACAGACCCGAATCAAGGAACATTCTACGCCTAAGTCGGTGTCAAGGTCCTGAGATCGTCCAGGTTAAATAAAACTAAATTAGAGATACAAGAACTAAATACAACTGGATTCCAGACCAGAAAACAATTATTTTGCCACAAAGGACGTTGCTAGAACAACTGGTGAAATTCCAATAGGACTGTGGATCAGAGGGAATGATAAAGCATATGGAAAATAGTAGCATTTGGGCATCTTCCTGCAGTGCGTATGGAAATTCATTGTATTGTGTTTATGTATGTCTGTAATTTCCAAATAAAAATAAATAAAAGTGAGGTAGACAGCATTAAATACAAGGCCATTTGTACCTGTTATGGAGCCTGCAGGCTTTCCCTGCAGCCTCCACGGATCCCTCAAAATGATGCAGGCCTCTGGGCAGCTGTCACAAGGGAGCAGCCCACTCAGAACTCTCTTTTTGCATGGATTTTACGTAGTGTGATCACAGGGGACACGGGACAGGTCGTCCTCATTATTTTAGATAAACCTTAATGTTGGGAAAAATTTCCACCAAAGTTGATCGGCCACATTCCATTAAAACTTCCCCTGATCAGGTCCTGAAGTTGCTTCCGACGTGTCCCAATGCGCCTTCGCTTCACTGCAGCACAGCGTCCACGGGCCACGTGCATCACCGTGTGATGATGCCGGCTCCTTCCGTGCTGCTTTCCGTGGAGGTTGTGCCCACTCACAGCCTCGTGCCCTGCCTCTGAATGCTAGGGGGTCTTACTTTAACCAGGGAACTAAAGTGTTAATACAAACGACGTGATTGAAATGATCTACTCAGTAACTACAGTAAACCTTCCTCATGCTTTCTCTCTGACCGCTTCCTTGGGTTTCTGACAATGATAAAAAAAACAACTGGCTGTATTTTCATATATATATATATATGTAGTATGTATTACAATGTGTAACTACTTTACAAACCAGTGTGAACTACGATAATCGATCTGTATCTCACTCCACCACCAAATTATGGGCAGCACCTGTTTCTTACTGTGTGCTCAGAACCTAGCACACTGCCACTGCCAAGCACACGCAGGAAGGACGCGACACAAATGGGTTGCACAGAAATAGCGAGGTACTCTTCAGGAAAGCTCACTTTTCAGGTTAGGGAAAGGATGAAGTGGTTAGCGATGAAGCAGAGGAATGTGGGGCTTGGTTATCTTTATAATTTTCATTATTTCTTCACCGGGCTTTTACTGAGTACCTGTTACATGTCCTGTAATGTACTAGGTCCTGGGGTAGAGGAGACAAAACAGGCATGTCCCAGAACTTAAATTCTCCAGGTGGAGTATATGCAGGTCAGATAGCTAGAGAAAGAGAGAGGTGATAGAGATGGACGGATGGATGAATGGACAGGTGGATGGATGGACGGGCAGACAGATAGATGATAGAAGAGTAAAGTTGTTACAGATTATGGTTAGTGCTATTAAAGAAGTAATTGGTACAGTAATAGAATAAAGGGGAGGGGGCTTTCAGCAGTGGTGAAATTGAAGCAGGTACTTGACAAGCAGATGATTCAGCCATGTGAAGCACGGTGGCAGCTCTCCCAGGCCGAGGGAATCACAAGGGCAAAACAGGATCAGGAAAGCCCTTGGCCTGAGTGGGGATGGACAGAGGCCACCTGAATTCCTGAGCCAGAACAGCCCCGCCTGCCCTGAGATGAGCCTGGGGAGATGGGCATGGCCAGGTGATGTGTGGCCGATGGAGGCTTGGAAAGAAGCTTGGATTTTATTCCACGGGCAGCGGGAAACTGTTGACAGGCCTTATGCGGGGAATGACATGGTATCATTTATATCTCTAAAAAGTCTTTCTGGCTTAGCTGAGAAGGGATTGGAGTGAGGGGCAGACTGGTTTGCTGATGTTAGGAAAAGCATTCAAACTGAAACCATCAATAGTACCAGCAAATGTGGGGCTAGAAGCCAGTTAGATTGTTTTGCAAAAGCCTGTGAAGAGAGGAGTTGAGAAGTCAGGAACGTCTTTCACAAGCTATTTATTTAGCTTTACATAAAGAAGACTCTTTTATGGTTCATAGATTTTTCCTCCCATCCGTTAATGAGTATAACATACACACCAAAAAGCACTCACATCAAAATGTACAGCTTCATGTATTATAAAAAGGTAAATTCACATTTGTAATTACCCAGGTCAAGTATCAATGCTACAAGTTCTTCTGCCAATGCAAGATAACCTCCACAATAACAACTAATCTACTTTGGTCCAAGGCCACACACCCCCCCATGATTTTTCATCCCCCAATCCTGAGGGACCCAGGACGATGTCTGCTCCTTCAGCCCCAGGCTGTGAGGGGACCCACATACCACGGGGCAGATGGAAGGAGTTACCCTGTCCGCAGCTGCAGACACTCCCCATTTTTGGAGGTAGGACTGTCCATCACTGTGTTTTTGTTAGTTGTCCAGGGCAAGCCCAGAGAACTGGAGAGCAGAAGTTGTCTACTCTGCTGGGATTCAGGGCTCAACCGGCATTTGAGAAGTCCAAAGATTTAAGTCTCTGTGAAATATACTTAACAGGTACATTGAAAATTGTAGGTTCAAATAAAAGGAGTAGAAGAATCACGATTAGAGTAAGTATAAATGAGTATAAATGAGTATAACTATGTTATATTGGGGAGATAGAGTATCATATGTTCCCAGATAGGGCCCATTGAAGGGTGTTGGTTTCTTGGTTCTGTGTGCCTTGCTTTTATTGTCCAGATGTCCCAAGAACCCTCGGGAGCACTGTTGTTTGAGGCTTTGTTTACTGTGTTAGTGAAATCTGTCCAAGACCAGCATAAGCATAATTCCCAACTCACTTTAAAATTTCTTAGCCATAAAAACTCTTTTTTATTTCATGTTTTCCCCTCTTGGTTAAGATCCATTTCCTCATGCATCACTGGTTGGCGCTTGGTAATAATCCCTCTATGCCAGAGAGGCTCATCCCTGGGAGCCATGTCCCAAGTTGGGGGAAGGTTGTGAGTTTATGTAGAGACTTTGGCTTTGACAGAGGCCACATTTGAGTAATGAGGTTTTCAGGAGGTAATTCTTTGGCATTAATTATAAAGTAGCAGGGCTTCCCCAGGATGGAAGTTTAATATTTTGTTTGCCATTCTATGAGCCTCTATCTATTGAGAAAACATACATATAACAACATTTACACATTCATATCCCATAGAAGTATGTTTTATGTTCATTTATCCCCATATATACCCCGCTATCAACATACTAGTGGTATACCTTTGTTATAGATCCTGAAAGAACATTCTTATATTTGTATTTTTAACTACAAATCTCAGCCAACTCAGAATTCGCTGAGTTATAAAGTCACCCGTTTTATCCTCTAGCTTTCCTTCTAGCCTCATGGACAGGCCAAAACTTCCTCTTTTGAACCACGTTCACACTCAACTTTGGTGCTACTAATTACATACACATCACTGTGCTTCCATCTGTTCCCAAATCATTACAATTAGCCAAATTATAATTTCTGCACAGATTAAGCATTGACTCACCAATCTCTATTCCCCTCCTATCTTTTAAGAACCTATCTTCCAGACTCTACCTCCATAAGTCTGCTCACTATCCGTAGTTCATATCAGTGAGATCATGCAATATTTGTCTTTTTGTGTCTGGCATATTTCATTCAACATAAGGTCCTTGAAGTTCATGTTGCATGTGCCAAAACTTCATTTCCTCTTACAGCTGAATAATATTCCATCATATGTATACACCACTGTAGCAGTTTGCCATTGTTTATGAATTCCCCAAAAATAGATATTGGATTATGTTTGTAAACTGGTCTGTTCCTCTGGGTATATTAGGTTGTATTGGATTCAGAGGTTTCACTTTTACTTGATTAAATTATGATTAAGGCTTTGATTGGGCCATGTCAGTAGGAAACACATGGCAACACACAGAGAAAACTGCACGGCAGAAGAGTTAGTGGAGTTTTGACCTGGAGCCCAGGAAGTAAATACACAGAGAAGCAGATACATGAGGGAAGAGAGAAGGATCCATTAGACACAGCAGAGGCCCCGGGAAGAGAGACGAGCTGTTTGCCTGATAATTTACTGCTGGCCTTGTGGAGAGAGCAGAGCAGCTGAGCCTGGAGAGAAATGAGCCCCAGGAGAGAGAGACAAGACTTATCCCAGCCTACAGCTGATATTGGAAGAAGCTGGGATCATGGAACCTTAAGAGAAAGAGGAAGCCTGAGCCCTTGCAGACATCAGCAGCCATCTTGCTTCAACACATGGCAACAGACTTTGGTGAGGGAAGTAACTTAACGCTTTATGGCCTGGCTTCTACCACAAATAAATACCCTTTATAAAAGCCAACAGATTTCTGGTATTTTGAATCAGCACCCCTCTGGCTGACTGAAACAACCACATTGTGTTTATGCATTCATCTGTTGATGGACAACTGGGTTGCTTCCATTGTTTGGCAATTGTGAATAATGCTGCTATGAACATTGGTGTGCATATATCTGTTTGTTTCCCTGCATCCTATTCTTCTGGGATTCAGTGGGATTGCTGGATCATATGGCAATTCTTTACTTAGATTCCTGAAGAACTGCCAAACTGTTCTCCAGAATGGCTGCACCATTTTACATTCCCACCAACAGTGAATGAGAGTTCCTATTTCTCCACATCCTCTCCAGCACTTGTAGTTTTCTGTTTGTTTGTTTTTTTAAAGCAGCCAGTCTAGTAGGTGTGAAATGATACCTTATTTTAGTTTTGATTTGCATTTCCCTAAGAGCTAGTGATGTTGAGCATCTTTTCATGTGCTTTTTAGCCATTTGTATTTCCTCTTTGGAAAAGTGTCTTTTCAAGTCTCTTGCCCATTTTTAAAAATGGATTGTCTTTTTATTATTGAATAGTAGGATTTCTAAATATATACTGGATATTAGACTCTTATCAGATATGTGATTTCCAAATATTTTTCTCCCACTGAGAACACTACCTTTTCACGTTCCTGACAAAATCCTTTGAAGCACAAAAGTTTTTAATTTTAAGGAGGTCCCATTTATCTATCTTTTCTTTCATTGCTCATGCTTTGGCAGTAAAATTCATGAAACCATTGCCTATCACAAGGTCCCATAGATACTTTAATACGTTATCTTCTAGGAGCTTTATTGTCCTGTCTCTTATATTTAGGTTTTTGGTCCATCTTGAGTTAATTTTTATATAGGGTGTGATATAGGGATCTTCTTTCATTCATTTGGATATGGATATCCAGTTCTCCCAGCACCCTTTTTTAAAGAAATTATTCTGTCCTAGTTGAGTGGTATTGGCAGCCTTGTTGAATATCAGTTTGCCATAGATGGGTGAATCTATTTCTGAACTCTCAATTTGGTTTAATTGGTCAATATGTCTATCATTGTGCCAATACTAGGCAGTTTTGACCACTGTAGCTTTAAAGTCAGGTAGCATGAGTCCTCCAACTTCATTTTTCTTTTTCAAGAAGTTTTTGGCTATTTAGGGCCCCTTACCCTTCCAAATAAACTTGATAATTGGCTTTTCCAATTCTGTAAAAAATGTGTTTGGAATTTTTATTGGGATTGTGTTGAATCTGTAAATCAATTTAGGTAAAACTGACATCTTAATGATGTTTAGTCTTCCAATTTGAACATGGAATATCCTTCCATTCATTTAGGCCTTCTTTGATTTCTTTTAGCAATGTTGTGTAGTTTTCTGAGTACAGGTCCTTTACATCTTTAGTTAAGTTTATTCCTAGATATTTTATTCTTTTAGTTACTGTTGTAAGTGGGATTATTTTCTTGATTTCCTCCTCAGATCGCTCATTATTAAAGAAACATTACTGATACTACTGATTTTTGCATGTTGATCTTGTATCCTGCCACTTCACTGAACTTGTTTTTCAGCTCTATAGCTTTGTTGTAGTTTTTTCAGGACTTTCTATATATAGGATCATGTCATATGCAAATAATGAAAGTTTTACTACTTCCTTTCCATTTGGATGCCTTTTATTTCTTTTTCTTGCCTAAGTGTTCTAGCAAGAGCTTCTAACACAATGTTGAATAAGAGTGGTAATAGTGAGCATCTTGTCTTATTCCAGATTTAGAGGGAAAGTCTTTAGCCTTACACCATTAAGTATGATGTGTGCTATGGGTTTTTCATATATGCTCTTAATCATGTTGAAGACCTATTCCTATCTTTTGAAGTGTTTTTATCAAGAAATGATGCTGAATTTTGTTGAATGCCTTTTCTATGTTGATAGAGGTGATCATACAATTTTTCTCCTTTGATCTGTAATGTGGTATATTACATTAATTGATTTTCTTATGTTGAAACTTCCTGGAATTCCTGGGATAAAACCCACTTGATCATGGTCCAAAATTCATTTGATGTACTTTTGGGTTCAATTTGCAAGTATTTTGTTGTGGATTTTTTCATCTAAGTTCATTAGAGAGATTGGTCTGTAATTTTCTTTTCTTGTAAAGTCTTTATGTGACTTTGGTATTAGAATGATGTTGGCATCATAGAATGAATTAGGTAATGTTCCCTCCTCTTCAATTTTTTTAAAGAGTTTGAGTTGTTGTTAATTCTTTTCAGAATGATTGGTAGAATTCACCTGTGAAGGTGTCTGTTCCTGGGCTTTTCTTGGTTGGGAGGCTTTTGATGACTGATTCAATCTCATTACTTGTGATTGGTCTGTGAGGTCTTCTGTTTCTTCTTTCATCAGTGTAGGTTGCTTGTGTTTTTCTAGAAATTTGTCCATCTCATATAGGTTGTCCAAGTTGTTGGCATACAATTTTTCATAGTATCCTCTTATGATACTCTTTATTTCTATGAGGTCAGTGGTGATGTCCCCTCTCTCATTTCTGATTTTATTTATTTGCATCTTCTCTCTTTTTTCTTTGTTAGTCTAGATAAAGGTTTATCAATTTTATTATTGTCTCAAAAACCCAGCTTTTGGTTTTGTTAATTCTCTCTATTGCTTTTCTTAAATTCTCAACTTCATTTAATTCTCTTCTAATCTGTTATTTCTTTCTTTTTGCTTGCTTTGGGGTTAGTTTGCTGCTCTTTTTCTAGTTCCTCCAGATGTGCAGTTAGGTCTTTGAGTTTAGCTCTTTCTTCTTCTTTAATGTAGACATTTAGGGCTAAAAGTTTCCCTCTCAGCACTGCCTTCACTGTATCCCATAACTTTTGATTTGTTGTATTCTCATTTTCATTTGCTCTGAGTTATTAAATGATTTCTCTTGCAATTTCCTGCTTGACCCATTGATTGTTTAAGAGTGTGTTATTTAACTTTCAAATATTTGTAAAATTTCCAGTTCTCTGCCCATTATTGATTTCCAGCTTCATTCTGTTGTGGTCAGAGATAGTGCTTTGTATAATTTCAATCTTTCTGAATTCGTTGAGACTTGTTCTGTGACCTAATGTAGTCTATCCTGGAGAATGATCCATGAACACTTGAAGAATGCATATGCTACTGTTTTGGGGGTACAATGTTCTGTATATGTCCATTAGGTTTAGTTTCTCTAACATATTATTAAATATCTCTGTTGTTGTTTTTTTAATAATCCTTTGCAAGGTGTTCCATCTACTGCTGAGAGTGGTGTATTGAAATCCCCACTACAGTTGTAGAGGTGTGTATTTCTGCCCTTAGTTTTGCCAGTGTTTGCCTCATGTATTTGGGGGCATCCTGGCTAGATACATAAATATTTGCAATTGTTCTTGGGGTAGATTGTTCCTTGCATTAATATATTGTCCATCTTTGTCTCTTACAACATTTTTGCATTTAAAGTTTATTTGGCTAAACAAAAAACAAAAAGAAAAACAAAAATGTCTATTTTGTCTAATATTAGAAAAGCTATCCCAGCCTGTTTTTGATTACTGTTTGCATGGAAAATTGTTTTCCAGCCTTTCACTTGTAACCTATTTTGTCCTTGGGTCTAAGGCGAGTCTCCTGTAGACAGCACATAAGTGGGTCATATTTTTTATCCATCCTGCTCATCTGTGTCTCCTAATTGGGAAGTTTAATCCGTTAACATTCAGTGTTATTTCTGTAAAGGCAGTACTTACTCCAGCCATTTTTTTATGCTTGTTTATGTCATATTTTATTTTTGTTCATCATTTTACCCTTTCAGTTACCTTCACTCATAGTCTTCCTTTCTATACGCTCCTCCAAACTTGTCTCTCCTGTCTTTTCCTTTCAACCTGCAGAGCTCCCTTTAATATTTCTTGACGGGCACAACTCTTGTTGACGAATTCTCTCAATTTCTGTTTATCTATGAATATTTTTTTATCTCTCCTTCATTTTTGAAGGACAGTATTGCTTGATACAGAAATCTTGGCTGGAAGTTTATTTTATTTTCAGTACCTTAACTATGTCATACCACTGCCTTCTTGCCTCTATGGTTTCAGGTGAGAATTCAGCACTTAGTCTTATTGAGCTTCCCTTATATGTGATGGATCTCTTTTTTCTTGCTGCTTTCAGGATTCTCTCTTTATCTTTGGCATTTGGCAATCTGATTAGTATGTGTCTTGAGTAGGTCTGCTACAATTTATTCTGTTTGGTGTACACTGTGCTTCCTGGACATGTACATCCATGTCCCTCATAAGAGTTGGGGAATTTTCAGCCATTATTTCCTCAAACACTCCTTCTGGCCCTTTTCCCTTCTCTTTTCCCTCTGGGACACCCATCATGTGTATGTTTGTGCATTTTGTATGTCATTCAATTCCCTGAGGCCCCGCTGAATTTTTTTCATTGTTTGTGTGTGTATCTGTTCTACCTGTGTGACTTCATATCCCCTAACTCTGACATCACTAATTCATTCCTCTGCCTTCTCAAATCTGCTGTTGTATGATTCCGGTGTATTTTTAATTTCTTCGATTGTGCCTTTCATTATCAAAAGATCTGTTATTTTTTATGTATGTTTACAATTTCTTCTGGATGTTCACCCAGTGTCTTCTTAATATTTTTTATCTCTTCTCTCATATCAATAAATTGATTTAGGATATTTTTTTGGACGTCATTGATTAGTATTCCACATTTTGGGTCTCCTCCACTTGTTAGTTTGTTCATTTGACAGGGCCATCTCTTCCTGTTTCTTAGTATGGCTTGTAATTTTTTGCTGATGTCTAGGCATCTGTTTGATGTGTTTCTTCTGTTGGTCAGTTTCTCTCTCTTGCTTAGGGTTTTATTTTTGTTTGGTTTTGTGTTAAGGGTCTTCTTTGCCGCTTAGTCTCTCTAATTCTAAATCTTTAGAATTGCTTGAACTTAACTGAGGAAAATAAAAGAGCAAAAAAAGGAAAAAGATAGAAAAAAAGAAAAAATATATATATATAATTTTTAAAAAACATAAAGGAAAGAAAAAATAAGAAAATAATAAAAAATATGTAGAACATAAAAAAAGAAAATTGAAAGGAAAAGACAATAGAAACAGGAAACAAAATAATAAATGAAGAAAAAAGAGGAAAAGGAAGAAAGACAATAAAAGACCAGGAGAAGAGAGAGAATGGCCACAGGCTTCCTGCTAGGCCCCTCCCCATCAGTTGCCCATGCCCGTCAATCAGTCCCCCCGTGTCCTGCCTGTCGGCAGGTACCAGGATGAGGAAAGGGAGAAAAGAAAGGAAAAAAAGTTAAACACAGCTGGACCTCTCTCTCAGGCCACTGGGGACAGACTAGGCGCCTCCTTGTTGGCCGCCCGTGCCTGCCAATCACTCCACTGCCCACCTGTCCTCAGGTACCCGGGTGAGGAAAGGGAGCAGATCAAAGAAAGGAAGGAAACTTCACGGGACCGCCCTCTCAAGCCCTGCACCTGGCTAGGCACCCCCTCACCGACTGGTGCGCCCCCCTCCCAGCTGCTCCTCTGGTGTCCGTCCAGGCACCCCTGCCCTCTCCCGATCACCCGCGGCTCCCCTGCCCCGCATGTCTGACTGGGCACTCCACAATGGATCGCCCTGCTGCCCACCTCGCTCCCGGGGCCAGTCTCCAGCCACCCTCTCCAGTGACCCCCTGTGCCCCGCAAGCCTGCCTGTCTCCCCGTCTTCTGGAGGAGGAGTGCGGGCTGCAGTTCCCTCTCCACCATCTTGGATCTGCCCTTATCAGCTTCTCTATATATTCTAGATTCTAGCCCTTTCTAGAGCCTATGAAATGCAAATATCACCCCACCCCGTGGCTTGCCTTGTCACCCACTTTATGGTGTTTTTAAATGAAGAGAAGCCCTTAATGTTATATGTCTAATTTATCACTATTTTTAATATTACTTTTGGTATCCTGTTTAAGAAATCTTTGCCAATCCCCAAATTATGAAGATATTCTTGAGTGTTATTTTCAAGAGACTTTGTTGCTTTATAGACCTTTCACATTCAGAAATACCATACAAAAATCACTGTATTGATTTTTCTGTATGCTGTAAGCAAACATGAGGAAACATTTTTCCTATGTGGCTAACCAGTTGACTCAGCACATTTACTGAGGGAAAAAAATCCTTTCTCAAATATGCTGCAATGCCATTTTTGTCAAATATTTTGAAATACTTTCAAACTTAAAGGCAGTTACAAATACAATACAAACTCATACAGAGATCTCCATGTTTTCCTTTAGCTCTTTGAGCATATTTGGGACCATTTTTTAAAAGTCTTTGTCTGGAAGACCCAGGTCTGGTCCTCCTCATTGATGGTTTCTAATGCTTTAATTAAAGCATTGTCTGGGCCATCACTCACTTCTTTGTATATTTTGTAATATTTTGTCGAAACCTGGACATTTTGATATTTCAGTGTGTTATTGCTGGAATTCAGACTCTTCTGCATCTGTTCATTAAGCTCATGTCCAGGTAGTGTTATGACAGAGCTTTTCTTAAATGCCAGCAGCTAACAGAAAAGAAAAGAGTAAGGAAAAAAAGAAAACACCTTTCCTCATCTTTGCAGATTGATTTGTGCAAGAGTTCTCCTTCAGCATTTATCCATGCATAGATTTTAGAGAACACTCCAGATCAAAGTGTAGGGGTCTCCCTGGTCATTTCTGCATCTGCCTCTTCTCTTGGGCATGTGTGTGGCTGTAGGAATTCCCCCCTTTACACGGATAAGAAGGTCCCCTCTTCCTGGTACTGGAACTATACTGCATGTCCTGCAGCAAACAGTCCCTTGCCCCAGGCGGCCGCTTGACTGCTCTCCCAAAGCATTCTGTAGGAGAGCCCCGTGAGCTGCCTTCTATTCACAGGACAAGTTCTGGGGCTGCACATCCCTCACACCCCACCAGGCAGATTGGGCCTGATAGACCTCCTTCCAGCGTGTGCACGAGGGTTGCTCTGCTCCCTCCAGAACTGGGAGGGAGCTCCGCGTCAAGCTGGTAAAGGGTGAGGGAGGGGCCAGCCAGGGCACCACAGGGTCATACAGCTTTTAAATAGCCTTTGTCTTGATTTGACACTCACACTGTTACTGCAGTCCTTTATTTGTTTTCTGGAGCTTTGAGAAAGATATTTCTGCCATTTCTTGCTTATTGTTCAAAGCTTCTGTGCGGGCATGGGGGCTTGGGATAGAGCCCTGAAGCATATCACTCTACCATTTTGATCAGGGCAGGATCTGTTACATTAATTTTCCCATTGTTTTTTTGTTTGTTTGTTTTCAATATCATTGATTTCTGCTCTTATTGTGATTATTTCATTCTTTATATTTGCTTTGGTTTCTTTTTTCTGTTCTTTTCCGTGTTTTTTAAGGTAGAAGCTTAGATTATCAACTTTCCTCTTTTCTAATGTAATCATTTAGTGCTATAAATTTCCCTCTCAGCAATGCTTTAGCTGCATCTTACAAGTTTTGATATATTTTATTATCTTTCAGTTCAATATATTTTCGTATTTCCTCTTTGACCCATGGATTATTTAGAAATGTATTTTTCATTATCTAAGTGTGGACATTTCCTGTTATCTTTCTATTATTGATTTCTAGTGTGATTTCAATTCTTTGATATTTTAATGGTTTCTCTATGTATTGCATTATATATACATAACATCATAGTCTACTGGTATTGACATTTTACCAGTTTGAATAAAATTTAGAACTTTACATCCCTTTAAGTCTCTTTCTCCTCCCCCATTTATAATCTAATTATCTTAAATATTTCATCTTATAGAACTACGTCAGCCAATGCTATGAGTTTTGCTTCAACCATCAAATGTAATTTATAAATCTCAAGGAGAGAAGGAAAATCTATTGTATTCCCTTATCTTTATTCTTTTCATTGCTTTTCTTCCTTCCTGGTGTTATAAGAGTCCTTCTTTTATCATTTCCTTTACATTGCAAGAGTTTTCCTAGCCATTCTTTTAGAGTAGGCCTGATAGACATAAATTCTCTTAGTTTTCCTTCATCTGAGAATGTCTTCTTTTTCCCTCTATTCATAAAGAATGTTCTCACTGGATATAGAATCCTGGGTAGGCAGCTCTTTTCTTTCAGCACCTGAAAAATGTTGTGCTACTTCCTTCTGGTCTCTGGTTTCTGAGGAAAAATCCTCTGTCCCTTGAATTATTTTTCTCTTTTAAGTAAAGTGTGCTTTCTCTCTTGCTGCTTTCAAGACTTTTTCTTTGTCTTTAGTTTTTAGGAGTTCAGTTATATTGTGTTTTAGCATGTTTTTCTTTGTATTTATCATGTTTCAGGTTCACTCAGCTTCTTGAATCTGTCAGTTTATGTCTTTAGCCAAATTTGGAAATTTTTCACGCATATTTCTTCTAAAGCTTTTTCAGCCTCACATTCTTTTTCCTTTCCTTCTGAGACTTCAATGACTCAAGTGACAGATCTTTTGTTATAGTCCACTGGCCCCTGAGCCCTTGTTAATTTTGTTTTCTTTTTTATTTTCTCCCTGTTTTTCAGATTGGGTAATTTCTATTTTCTATTTCAAGTTCACTGATTATTTCCTCTGTCATTTCCATTGTGCTACTCAGCCCATCCACCAACTTTCATTTTGGTTATTATATTTTTTCAACTCTAGAATTCCCATTGGATTTTTTTTTTTTTTTTTTTTTTTTAGGAGGCACCAGGGATTGGACCCAGGACCTCATACATGGGAAGCAGGTGTTCAACCACTGAGCTACACACACTCCCTGGATTTCCTTTATATCTTCTATTTCTTTGCTGAACTTTATTTCTTCCTTTGTTTCAAGTGTGTTTATAATTTCCCATTGAAGCATTTTTATGATACCTGCTTTAAATCCTTGTGAGATAATTCCAATATCTGTGTCATGGAGGGGTTGGAGTCTGTTGATTGTCTTTTCTTATCCAAGTTGAGATTGTCCAAGTTTTTGGTATTATGAGTGTGGTGAGAAGGTAGATTGATTTAAATCTAAAGTGTTGATAACACAGTGCAGAGCATCTTCTTACTGCCAAGGTGAAAGATAGTCCCACCTGTCCTCTTGGTCTTTTAAATTTTATTTTTATTAAATAAATATATACCTACTTGCCAAAAAAAGGGACAGGGAGAATTTAATGCATTACTCCTAGTCGATGAAAAGATTCAGACAGAGGCTGGGTAAATGGTTTTGTCCTAGAAGGGTTTCCTGAAACAATTGGTGGAATAAGTGAGTTTAAGGTAACACACCTACAAGCATAGGGAGCCCATGTCTTTATAAACTAGTTAGCTGAGTTAACAACAAAACAAACAAAACCTGCAGTCTGGACAACATAACACAAAGTGGAGCATTTGTTTGCAGTTGGCCTCTACGTGCAGTTGGCAGTGCCCAGCATCCTTTCTCGGGGCGTAACTGAGACCTCTTGTCCAGCGGCAGCATGGCTGTCCAATCTCTTTCTTTCACTGCTGCACGCTCTCAACCCTGGCTGTCCAGCCTGTGGGACTCAGCCTGGGGAGCTTCAGACCCATGCCACCCTCCCTGGGCAGCACAGCAACCGGACGTGTGCCTGGAGGCTACCCACCCTCCCTTTGGTCTTTTTTGATCCCCCCCAAGCAGGGAAGAGAGGGGAGCCTCATTACAGCTAAGCAAGGGAGGAAACCTCACTCGGAGCTCCTCAGCCGGCCCTTGCTGACTGGGGTGAGGATGCATTTGTTTCCCGCAGTGTTGGCTGGAGTCCAGCGCTTGCTGTCTAAGAGCCTTCTGTCCGCCAGGCTACCCTTTTCCTGGTCCTTTGGCCAGAGCAATCAGGCTTTCCTCGGCGCTTTCATCGCCTGTGCACATGGGCATTTTCAGCTTCTTCAGCATCCAGTCCAGGATATGTTAGGCAAAAAGGAAACCCAGGGAACTGAGTACCGCGTCGGTACCCGGGCCCCAAGGTCCCTAGCCAGTCCGCCTTTTACTCTCCACCTTCCGGCATCTCCTTACACTTTGTTTGTGTTTTTTAGCATGTGGTGTGCAGAACTTTTAGGCATTCTGTTTGGGAAGAATAGAGAGAAGTGTGTCCAGGCCACCCTGTCTCAGAACTGAATCTCACCATGTTCAGTCATCTCATCCCACCCTCACGGGCTGGCTGTGCCCGAGGCAGCCCCGCTGCTATCACCTTCCTTAGGAATATTCTGAGACTGAAGGCCGCGCTGGCGGACTAAGCCTCTGCGGCAGGAGTGCTGGTCAGATGTCCTCATTAGAGGTTGCCATGCATTTTAAGGCCTTCTCATCTCAGTCCTTGCCTATTTCCACGTCAGTTAGCTCAAATGAGTCATCAAGGGGTGCTGCACAGATAACTGCACATTCTTCATTTTCACGTTTCTCCCCAATTGCCTGCAGGTCTTTAACCAGGACCACCACTGTTTATGGGGACACACGTAACTGGCTCTGTCGTACCGGAAACTGACTGAATTTCCACAGCTTGCCCCACAGTGTCGCTGAGCTTCCAGGCCCTCGAGCTACAAGATCAGGTAGTGCTGCTTGCTCTCATGTTGCCTGTTGCTGGCTTTGCTGCCTAATTCCTGCATTTGTAAACTCCTCGTGACAACCCCACAGTAAAGTGGGAAAAGGTAGCCTGGGCATCTGATTGGTTGGCAGGGATTCACCATGGTCAGTTATCATAACCGAGGGTGTTGTTTATCTGTCAGTGGTTTCATTTGGCCTGGAAGGGGTCTTAAGCAGTTCACTCCAAGGCAGCGAATTCACTCCTTTCCAGCCGTTTTGGAAAGGCTGCGGGTGGGCCTGGCAGACGTCCACGTAAAGGGCCAGGTAGGAAGCGTTTCAGGCCTTGTGGGCCCTGTGGTATCCGTAGCAACTGCTCGACTCGGCCCTGCACGCAAGCAGCCTGTAGCAACATGTGAATGAGTGGGGCGGCCGTGTCCCAATAAAGCTTTATTTACAGCAGCGGTGTCTGACCCACAGGCCATGGTGTGTGGACCCCTGCCGTAGGAGAACTAGAGCATTAGTGGGCCACGGGTCCAGATGCCACCTGTTTGACTAGCTTTTATTTAGCCCTGGTATGTGCCGCCTACAGCTCTAAGTCCACCGGCAGCAAACATGCCCAGGTCAGTTCTACCCCCAGGCTGACTAGCGAGCCACGTAAATGAGGTCACAGTGCTCCAGGTGGGGCAGAGGGAGGAGTGGTCAGGGACTGGGAGCACCCCGAGCGGGGAGTGCCAGAGTCTGCCGGGAGGGTCAGGGAGGGGACCAGAGCCGAAAGGAAGCCGCAGGGCGCCTGGCAGGCAGGAGTTGTGCTGGGCTGGCCTCACCCAGTGAAATTCCCTACTGATGGAAACGGAGCAGTGGATTCAGACAGCAAAGGCTAAGAAAGAAGACAAACCAGCCGTCCCAGTGGGAAGGGGCGCTGTCGTGCAACAGTGACTTCGTTTGTTTCTGCGGCCGCATTAACGAGATTGCGATAAATGGACCCTGCTCGTGGGGATTGAACGTCTCCACCCTGCGGGCCGGATCGGGTCTGAGGGTGCTTTTCGTTTCTTGGGAGGCGCCGTCTGTGGTGACGGGCACAGGGGAGGCCTCTTGCTGAAGGTGTGAGGCAGGAGGAAAGCAGCCAGAATGACTGTGGGCAGTAACCCCAGGAAGAGGGGTGCTGGCTAAGGGGCACAGGAAACAGCTCCTCCTGCGCCCGGGGTTGAAGGTGGCCGGGTGTGGGAGGCTTGGCTTCCTTGTGGGGTCAGGTGGGGCACGGGTGCAGAGGGAGTGTGGATCAAGATCGGGTCTCGGAGTCTGGTTCCCGGACCGTCAGCTTCACGTGGGAGCTTGTTGGAGAGGCGGTCTCAGCCCCACCTGAGACCCAGTGGACCAGAAGCTCCGGGTCTGGACCCAGCATCCGTGTTTAAAGCCTGCTGGCGCCTGGCGTGCGCGCTCAAGCTTGGGAACCCGTGTTCTCCAGCCGGCTCCGCAGACTCTCCCTGCAGACGGCCTTGAGAATCAGGCTCCCCTCTACGCTTGGGCACGAAAGCAGCCGAGAAAATGCGTGAACAAAAAAGCAGGAGTGTTCCCAGACACACGCATTTGCAAAAGCAGGTGGTGGGCTTTGATGCAGCAGAATTTAAGAGAGCTCTGTCCTGCAGAGGTGTATAGGCTGGACCAAGTACATGTTTTATGTTAAATTAAACTGATCTCGAGACCAGTGCACTTGTAAGAAATAATACAAAGAGATCCAGGGCGCCCTTTACCCGCTATCCCCCAGTGCTAACATCTTGCAAACTATAGACAATATCGCGACTGGGATATCGGCACTGACGCAGCCAAGGTACCGAGCATTTGGGTGCCCGTGTTCCCCTGTCCTAGCCACACCCACCTTCCTCTCCTCCCTGCCCTGCCTTCCAGACCCCCTCACAACCACTAGCATGTTCTCCATTTCCCTGATTTTTGTCACTTCAGTCATGCTATATAAATTGACTCAAACCACGTGTAGTATTTGGGGATTGGCTTTTCCACTTGGCATAATTCATTTGAGATTCATCCAAGTGTTGTGAATAGCAATAGTTCACTTTTTATTTATTCTCTGGTATCGAGGTACCACAGTTTGTTTAGCCATTCACCTGTTGAAGGTTTTGGCTATGTCCATTTTAGGGCTCTTATGAAGGAAGCTGCTAGAAATACACCTGTGCAGGTTTCTGTGTGAACGTAGGTTTTCCTTTTCCTGTGATAAATGCCCAGGAGGGCAGTCTCTGGGCTGCTGAATGAGAAAGTGCCATGTTTCCAGAGCAGCTTAGCATCTTACGTTCCCACCAGCAGGGCAGCTTGACCCATCCTCTCCACGCCCTCGCCAGCGTGTTGTCACTTTTTTCATTTTAGCCATTCTGAGAGGCATACAGGGATATCGCATTCTGGTTTCAATTTACATTTCCCTGATGCCTAACGGTGTTGAACACCTTTTCATGTGCTTATTTGCCATCCATATTAACCCTTTAGTAAAATGCTTCTTCATGGTTTTTTTGCCCATTTTCTAGTTGGATTGTTTGCTTTTTTACTGTTGAGATGGGAGAGGGTTTTTTGTTTGTTTTCCTTTTAATGTATTCTAGCTTCTAGTCTTTTGTTGCAAATGTGGTCTGCAAATATTTCCCCAGTCTGTAGCTAACTTTTCATCCTCTTTTTTATCGAGGGATTATGAATGATATTTTATTTTTAATGTCAGCACCCACATGTTCATTACCAGTATATAGAAATCCAATTGCTTTTTTTTCATCTTTCACATAAAATATTTCGTTCATAATAGGGCAGTCATACAATATTTGTCCTTTTGTGTCTGCCTTGCTTCACTCAACATAATGTCCTCCAGGTTCATCCATGTTGTCATATGTTTCACGACTTGATTTTTTCTTACTGCTGCATAATATTCCATCATGTGTATACTCTACAGTTTGTTTATCCGTTCATCAGTTGATGGACACCTGGCTTGTTTCCAGCTTTTGGCAATGGTGAATAATATTGCTATGAACATCGGTGTGCAGATGTCTGTTCATGTCACTGCTCTCAGTTCTTCTGGGTATATACCCAGTAGTGGTATTGCCGGGTCATGTGGCAAGCTAAAAATGGGTAAAAGTAAATAAATAAATAAATCTTTTTTAAAAAATCACTTTACTGTAGATGTGAGAGTCAATTTCTGAGTTCTCGATTCAGTTCCATTGATCAATCTGTCTGTCCTTACGCCAGTACCATGCTGTTTTTATGACTATAGCTAAGTAATATGCTTTAAAGTCAGAAAGTGAGAG
>JAQZBX010052679.1:0-11444 GCA_029593785.1 Cabassous unicinctus | reverse complement strand
CTATATATATTTTTTGTTTTTTTTAAATTTTAAACAAATCAATTTTATTGATCCATATTAATAAAGCTTAAATCCATTCAACAGTACAAACAGTGGTATTTGATATAATCACATAGTTGTGCATGCATCACTTCAATCATTATTAGATAATAAACAAAAATCAGACAAAGGAACAAACAAAAAAAACTCATCCCTTCTCAACCTCTCTATACTTTCCCTGCTGTGCATAGCTCCTATTCTGTTTCTGTCTCTCTAGGTTATTTGTATTTATATTTTGTAAATATAGTCTTATATGCACAATATTACCCATATTCATATTTCACATTAGGTTTCATTATGTTATACAGTCCCATGTTATATATTTTATTTTCCCTTCTAGTAATATACATGTCCTTACACTTTCCGTTTCAACCACTGTCATACCCGGATACTAGCTCTGCTGGTTACAAACACTATGATGTACTTTTACCATTTTATTCATTTCCAAAGAGTTACAAACATCTTTTTACTAATTCTACACAGATTAACCCTCAGCTTTCCATTCTCTACCCTCATTCTATTTTCTGGTGACCTATATTCTAGTTTTTAACTCCATGAGTTTATACAATATATTTAGTTCATAATAGCACAATCATACAGTATTTGTCCTTTTGTGTTTGGCTTGCTTCACTCAACATAATGTTCTCCAGGTTCAACCATGTTGTCATATGCTTCACAACTTCATTTCTTCTTATAGCTGCATAATATTCCACTGTGTGTATACACCACAATTTGTTTATCCATTCACCAGGTGATGGACACCTGGGTTGTTTCCATCTTTTGGCAATTGTGAATAACACCGCTATGAACATTGATGTGTAGATGTCTGTTTGTATCGCTGCTTTCAGTTCTTCTGGGTTTATAGCTAATAACGATATTGCTGGGTCACATGGCAAGCCTACATTCCACTTCCTTACGAACTGCCAAACAGTCCTCTATAGTGGCTGTACCATTTTACATTCCCACCAACAGTGAATAAGCATTTCTATCTCTCTACATCCTCTCCAATACCTGTAGTTTTCTGACTTTTTAAAAGTGGCCATTCTAATAGGTGTGAAATGATATCTCATTGTAGCTTTGATTTGCATTTTCCTAATCATTAGTGATGTTGAGTACTTCTTCATGTGTTTTTTCGCCACTTGTATTTCTTCTTTGGACAATTGTCTATTCAAGGCCTTTGCCCATTTTTTCAATCAGGTAGTTTGTCTTTTTATTGTTGAGTTATAGCATCTGTTTATATATCATGGATATTAAACCCTCATCAGATACATGATTTCCAAATATTTTCTCCCATTGAGTGAGCTGTCTCTTCACCTTTTTGATAAAGTCCTTTGAGGTGCAAAAGTGTTTAAGGCAAGCCAGACACAAAAGGACAAATATTGTATGAATGCGTTACTATGAATCAAATATATTGTGTAACATATATTGTTTGATTCAAAACATTTTTTATATGTACCCAGTACATTTAATTGAGAAATGTGAAAAAAAAAAAAAAGTGTCTAAGACTGAGGAGGACCCACATATCTTTTTTTTAATCTTTTGTTGCTTGTACTTTGGGTATAAGGTTAATAAACTACTGCTTACCACAAGATCCTGAAGATCATTTTCCTACATTTTCTACTATGAGTTTTATGGTTGTCATTTTTATATTTGGATCCTTGATCCATTTTGAGTTAATCTTTGCAAAAGGGGTGAGATAGGGGTCCTCTTTCTTTCTTTTGGATATGGATATCCAGTTCTCGCAGCACTATTTGTTGAATAGGCTGCTTAGAAGGGAGGGCTTGACAGCCTTGTAAAAAATCACTTGACTGTAGATGTGAGGGTCTATTTCTGAGTTCACGATTCGGTTCCATTGGTCAATCTGTCTGTTTTTAGGCCAGTATCATGCTGTTGTTTTTTTTTACCATTGCAGCTAAGTAATATGCTTTAAAGTCTAGAAGTGAGAGTCCTCCAACTTTATTCTTTTAAAAAATATTTTTGGCTATTCAGGGCCACTTACCCTTCCAAATAAATTTGATTATCGGCTTTTCTACTTCTGCAAAAAAGGCTGTTGGGATTTTTATTGGGATTGTGCTGAATCTGTAAATCAGTTTGGGTAGAATTGAAACCTTAACGATATTTAGCCTTCCAATCCACGAACATGGAATATCCTTCCATTTAAGTTTTCTTCAGTTTCTTTTAGCAACGTTTTGCTGTTTTCTGAATACAGGTCCTTTATGTCCTTGGTTAAGTTTATTCCTAAATGTATAATTCTTTTAGTTGCTATTATAAATGAAATTTTTTTTCCTGATTTCCTCAATTGCTCATCAGTAGTGTATAGAAATGCTACTGATTTTTTGCATATTCATCTTGTATCCCACCACTCTGCTGAACTCGTCTATTAGTTCTGGTAGCTTTTTTGTGGATTTTTCAGGATTTTCTAGATATAGCCATATCATAAGAGAATAGTGAAAGTTTCACTTCTTCCTTTCCTATTTGGGTGCCTTATATTTCTTTATCTAGCCTAATTGTTCTAGCTGGAACTTCTAGCACAATATTGAAGAACAGTGGTGACTCTGGGCATCCTTGTCTTGTTCCAGATCTCAGCAGGAAAGCTTCCAGTCTTTCACCATTAAGTACAATGCTGGCTGTAGTACGTTTTTCATTAAGTGCACATTACCATATTGAGAAAGCTTCCTTCTCCTATCTTTTGAAGTGTTTTTACCAAGAAAGGATGCTGTATTTTGTCAAACACCTTTTCTGCATCAATTGAAAGGATCATGTGATTTTTCTTCAATTTATTAATGTGGTTTTTACACTAATTGATTTTCTTGTGTTGAACCACACTTGCATATCTGGGATAAAACTCACTTAATCGTGGTGTACAATTCTTTAAATGTGCTTTTAGAGTAGGTTCACAAGTATTTTGTTGAGGATTTTTGCATCTACATTCATTAATGATATTGGTCTTTAATTTTCTTTTTTCAAAGTATTTTTATTGGGTTTTGGTATTAGGGTGATATTGGCTTCATAGAATGAGTTTGGTTATGGTCATTCCTGTTCAGTTTTTTGCAAGAGCTTGAGCAAGACTGGTATTAGATCATCTTTGAATGATTGGTAGAATTCACCTGTGAAGCCATCTGGTCCTGGGCCTTTCTTCTTTGGGAGGTTTTTGAAGACTATTTCAATATCTTCACTTGTGATTGGTTTGTTGAGGTCTTCTGTTTCTTCTGCAGTCAGTGTAGGTGGTTTGTGTGTTTCTAGGAATTTGTCCATTTCATCTACGTTGTCTAGTTTTTTTGGCATTCAGTTGTTCATAGTATCCTTTTATGATTTCTCTTATTTATGCGGGGACAGTGGTAATGTCCTCCATCTTGTTTCTGATTTTATTGATTTGCATCTTCTATTTTCTTTGTCATTCTAGCTAAGGGTTTGTCAATTTTGTTGATTTTCTCAAAGAACCAACATTTGGTTTTGTTAATTCTATTTCTGTTGTTGTTCTTGATTTAATTTATTTCTGCTCCGATATTTACTATTTCTTTCCTTCGGCCTGGTTTGGGAATAGTTTGCTGTTCTTTTTCTAGTTCCTCCAGGTATGCAGTTAGATCCTCAACTTTAGCTTTTTGTTCTTTTTTAATGTAAGCATTGAGGGCTATAAATTTCCCTCTAAGCATTACCTTTGCGGTGTTCCATAGGTTTTGATATGTTGTGTTCTCCTTTTCATTCATCTCAAGATATATACTGAATTCTCTTGCAATTTCTTCTTTGACCCACTGATTATTTAAGAGTGTGTTGGTTAATCTCCATATATTTATGAATTTTCCCTTTTTCCATCCATTATTGATTTCCAGCTTCATTCTGTTATGATCAGAGAAAGTGTTTTGTATAATTTCAGTGTTTTTAAATTTATTGAGACTTGTCTTATGACCCAACATATGGTCTATCCTGGAGAAGGATTCATGAACTCTTAAAAAGAATGTATATCCTATTGTTCTGGGGTGTAATGCTCTATAAATGTCTTTTAGGTCTAGTTCAGTTATCATATTACTTAAGCTCTGTTTCTTTATTTATGCTCTCTCCAGATGTTCTATCCAATACTAAGAGTGGTGTATTGAAGTCTCCAACTATTATTGTAGAGATGTCTATTTCTCCCTTCAGTTTTGCCAGTGTGTGCCTCATGTATTGTGGGGCACCCAGGTTAGATGCATAAATATTTATTATAGTTATTTTTTTCTTGGTGAATTGCCTCTTTTATTAATATATACTGACCTTCTTCACCCTTCTAACAGTTTTGCATTTAAAATCTATTTTGTCTGATATTAGTATCACTACTCCAGATCTTTTTTGATTATTATTTGCATGTAATATCTTTTTTTAAATACTTTTTTACACTTTCAACCTCATTGTGTCTTTATCTCTGAGGTGTCTTGTAGACAGCATATAGATGACTGAAAATTTTTTTCCCATTCTATCAGTCTATGTCTTTTGATTGGGGATTTCAAGCCATTGACATGCAATGTTATTACTGTGAAGACATCACTTTGTTCAGTTTATCATTTGGCTTTTCATTGTCATATCTTACTTTTGTCTGTCTTTTTACCATTTAAGTTACCCTTCCTAATGATCTTCATTTCTACCCTCTTCTCCAAGTCTCTTATCCTTGTTTTTTCCTTTTAGGCTGTAGCACTCCCTTTAGTATCGCTTGTAATTCTGGTCTTTTGGTAACATACTCTGTTTTTATTTGTCTTTGAAGACTTTAAACTCACTATCTCATTATTGACAGACATTTCTGCTGGATACAGAATTCTTGGCTGGCAGTTTTTTTCTCCCAGTACCTTAAATACATCATATCACTTTTTTCTCTCCTCCGTGGTTTCTGATGAGAGGTCGCCGCTTAATCTTATTGAGGTTCCCTTGTAGGTGATGCTTTGTTTTTCTCTTGCTGCTTTCAAAATCCTCTCTTTATATCTGATATTTGTAATTATGAGAAATAGGTACCTCTGAGTAAGTCTGTTCAGTTTTATTCTGTTTTGGGTACATTGTCCTTCTTAGATATTCATATTTATGTCTATCTTAAGGGTTGGGAAGTTTTCAGTCATTACTTCCTCAAATATTCTTTCCAGCCCTTTTCCATTCTCTTCTCCTTCTGGAACCCCAATAACGCGTATATTTGTGCATTTCTTGTTGGCACTCAATTCCCTGAGACCCTGTTCCATTTTTTTCCATTCTTTTCTCTTTCTGCTTTTTTGTCTTTTCCAGTCCAAGATGTTCTGCCCTTGATATCACTAATTCTATCTTTGAGCAATTCAATCTGCTGTTACGTGCCTCTAATATATTTTTTATCTCATCCATTCTGTCTTTAATGCCCATAAGCTCTGTTACTTTTCTTCACAGGCTTTCAAATTGTTCTTTATGCCCATGCAGTATTGTCTTTATTTATTTATTGATTGATTGATTTTTAAAGATACTTAGATTACATAAATGTTACACAAAAAATATAGGGATTCCCATATGCCCCACTCCCCACACCTCCCACACCCTCCCACATAAACATCCTTCATTAGTGTGGCACATTCATTGCAATTGATAAACACATCCTGGGGCTTTGCCATTAAGCATGGACCATAGTTCACATAGTAGTCTACACTCTCTCCTACACAGTTCTGCATGCTATGTGATGATATAAAATTGTCTATATCTGTCATTGCAATGTCACTCAGAACGATTCCCAAGTCCCAAAACGGTGCCTTTTTAATATCCTTTATTTCTTTAGTCATATTTTCCTTCAATTCTTTGAACTGATTAGGAGATTTGTGTGATTATCATTAATTAGTTGTCTTAATTCCCATATCTCATCAGAATATTTGTTTTGTTCCTTTGACTGGGCCATCTCTTCCTGTTTCCTAGTATGGCTCATAATTTTTTGCTGATGTCTAGGCATCTGAATATGTTGGTGAATTTACTCTGATGATCAATTTCTCTCTCTTGCCTAGTGGGTTTTTTTCCCCACAGCTCTTATTTGGTTTTTGATTCAACTTATTTTGAGTCTTTAAAACTGCCCAGCTTTAGTCATCAAAATCAAGCCAGAGACTCAGTAATGGGGTGCAGATTTCCTGGAGGAGTTTGGGTTAAGAAAGACTTAAAAGCTTTTTTTCTCCTTGCAGTTTCTTGCCCGGCCAGCAGATGGCACTTGTCAGTGAACTTTTCCATGGAAGTGTTTCTTTCAACCTACACACCTTTGTTTCTGGTCTGGCCAGAGCCAAGATTGAAAGTGAGCTCTGCTGGCAGAATTCACTGAAAAGAAACCACTCTTCACCCTCTGATGCACCCTCCGTCTTCCCCGGTAACAGCTGACAGGGAGGAAGACATTTGTTCCCCCCTAAGTAGGCTGCAGTGAGCCAGGGGTTTTATCCAGACTTTATGTCTTGAGGGTGGGGGATGGGTGCCTTTCCTGTCTGCCACGGGGGTTTCGTAACTCATGGTTGTCATTTTGGGTTCTTTGTCTCTCTGTTCCTCACCTTCTTGGGGTTTGTGTAGCACTGTCCTGGTCTGCTGACCCCAAAGACAGCTTCTGGTTGTTTCTCTGTTGATTTTGTGAGAGAGTTGAGCCCTGCCTGCCTATTCCAATGCCATCTTCCCAGAACTCCAGAGAAGACTATATTTTGAGCAGCCACACAAACCCTCACTTCAGCTTGCCATTTCATATATATCTTCCTGTGCTGAAGTGGGCAGAGGTGGTTGTGGCCCATATGTTCTTGTACCCAACTATCGCACATCCTCACCCAGAGACCAATAGTTAATATCATGGAAGACACTTAGAAAGAGGTTAATTAACACCAGGGCCTGGCAGAGGTGTCAGAGAGGATCAAGAATAACCAGATTATTATTTTTAGCATTGAGCTAGACTTCTATAACAAAAAAGATGACTAGAATATTTACATATGTTTGGAAACTAAAAACATATACTTCCAAATAAATTTTCAAAGTGAAAAGCACAATAAACTAGAAAAACATGGAACTAGATGATAAAAATATTACATTTCAAAAGATGTGAAATGCTGATAAATCCATATTGGGGGAAATTGTTAGCTTTAAATGTATATAATAGGACAAAATGAGGCTGACAATGGCTGAAACATCTATCTCAAGAACTTGGAAGAAGAAAAACAAATTAACATAGTAGGAAGAAACAATGAAGAGCAGAAATTAACGAAATAGAAAACAAATGTATTTAAAGAGAATCAATAAAGTAAAAAAAACTGGCTTTTTGGAAGACTAATAAAGTTGCTAACTCTCTTACAAGATAAAGATATAAAGGATAAGAAAGAAAGAAAGGGGGCAAGGGAGAAAAAAGGCACAACCATGTTAGGGTTGAAAATGTAACACACTTCAGACCCTAAAGGCATTAAAAATGAGTGTTTTATAAATAACTTTATACCTATAGATTACTAGATTTAGATAAATGAAAATATTCCAAGAAACACAAGACTTATAAAATAGATATAAGAATAGAGACTCAATTTTTATGTCTCGTGAAAGAAATTGAATCTGTAATTTAAAAACTTACCAGAAAGAAAATTTCAGGCGCAGCAAGGGTTTGTTGGTGAATTCTATGAAGAAGTTAGGAATGAAATAAAGCCAGTATTACACAAATACTTTCAGAATAGAAAAAGGGGAATACTCCCCAATTTATTGCTTTGAAGTCATCATATTTTGGATACCAAAACCTGACAAGACCATTATAACAAGGCAAAATGACAGTCTGTGTTAAGGCTAAAGCAATTGGTTCACTATTGAACTATCATAATGTACCCCCCAGGGCTTTCTTTCTGGAACAAGCCTGAAGATAAGCTGCTGGGAATAGAATAAAAACTGAGCAATATAGGAACAAAGAGACAAAAGAAAAAGAGGGTCCAGATGAAAATGGGGGAGTGGAATAGAGCCAGAAAATCTCAGAAAGCAAGCTGCCACCTATTTAAATATGATAAAACAACAGAAGATGGAGTCTGTAAAGGTAGAAAAGCTGCCCTAAATTATGTCTCCTCCTGAAAGTTGAGGAAAACAAATTTCATGTGAAAAGGGACAATTAAAAGTATCAAGGTCAAATCCTTTACAAAGTTTTTATGAGAAAAAAGAAATTAAAGAGAATATCCTCCTTAAAGACAACGAAAGCATGCCAGAAAGGCATCCTCACAGAACATATCCAAACTCTTTGACTTTCTATTTCAAAATGAGCTGAAAGACATTAAGAAAGTAATATGGAATGAACACAATAAAGTGACATAGCTTAGGAAAGAATTAGAAATAAAAGAAAATATCATTCCAGAAGTGAAGACCAAACTGGAAGGAACACTTAGAATGAATAAATCAACAGATTATGCCTTATGAGAAATAGAAGATGAAATGGAGGAAAATGTTAAAATTTGTTTTTTTTTTTGAAAAAAAGAATGAACCAAAAATGGATTTCCGAGAAAGTGACAGATATTAAAGATAGGCAATGAAGATCCAACCTCTGGACATAATCTATAATAGTATCAATCGAAGACCATTATCATAAGGTCTTGATTCTCATGAAAGAGACAGCAGTCAAAATCAGTTTTTAAGTATGCAAATCTCTGTATGAAAGCAGTGAATCAGGTATTTATGTGAAGGATGGTTTTAAGGATACGAGACTGAAGAACCAATGAGAAAGCTGCTGTAAAGTCCAGGTTCAGGCAAGCAGGCACTAGATCATCACATCAAGAGAAAGGACAGAGGGAACATGATGAATTGAAATTTATTTCATAGGAAGATCCATGGGAAATGGCCAAAATGACTGAGTTTTCTAACCAGTCAAACAGGAGAATGGCAGTAATAAGCACTATAGACAGATGGGAGAATGGAAGTAACACTGCTAAAAACTGAGTACATTTTCTACCCTTTTTAATATGATAGATACATTACAGAGGGGAAAAAAAAAAGAAACACTGTAAAAAGAAAATCCAGCTTGGTGTTTAAATGAGAAATAAACAAAGGTAAGACTTTCATAATTATAACCCTTGAAGGTTTACGATGTTGCAGCGGTCAGAACTGATGCAAAATGGAGGCTATCTGATTTCAATGCTCATTTCAATGCTTCCTTCACATGAATGCTGACCAGGCTGGATGCTCTAGGACAGCAGTTCTCAAACTTTTGGCTCTCAGAAACGTTTTTATATTCTTAAATATTATTGAGGACCCTAAAGAGCTTTTGTCGGTGTGCGCTATATCTGATGATATTTACTATACTCAAAATTAAAATGGAGATCATTTACAAACATTTATACTAATTAATTTTACTCCCTTACATGTTAACATATTTTTATAAAAAATATATTTGCAAAAGAAAATTAGTGAAAAGGGTGACAGTATTACATTTTGCAGATTTAATGTGTTGGCTTAATAGAAAACTGTTGGATTTTCCTGTCCTTCTTCCATCGGTTGCATTAAGTTGTTTTTTGATGAAGAATATGAAGAAAATCCAGCCTCACATAGATATGAAGTTAGAATAAGGACAAGTATTTTAATAGCCTTTTCAGATGATTGTGGATGTTCTTCTTTGATATTGCACTCAAAGTGGATAAGCAGGAGTTTCTTAAAGTTTTGTTGCAATGTGGAATCTGAAACTACATGAATGAGTTTTTCATACTTTGTTACATAAACTCCATTGGTTTGCCTTCCATTTTAAATACATCTATTACTCAAGCATGATTTTGTTAACAGCAAGTGTCAATCATTTTGAAAATAGTTTACTGAGTTATGTAGAGCTCCCCTAAATGCTGGTACATTTCATAATTCTGTATAAAAAGCATACTCATTGATATCATCAATCTCATCAGAAAAATCTTTAATTATTGGGAAGCTGTAGAGCTCAATGTGGCAGATACAAGCTTTCCAAAGTTCAAAATTTTGTTTGAAAGCTCAACTTTTTTCTTTGGCAACAACACTGTCCATTGTTTTTCTTGATGTGACAGCTAAACTTCATTCAGTTTTGAGAAAACGTCTTCTAAATCCCCAAATCTGTATAACCATAATTTGTCACTCAGTCATTTTTTCAAATAAAGTGGTATGCCAGGAAAAGCATGGCTAGTTTATTTGGCAACTCAAACAACCACACACTTGCTTTCCCTGAAGACAATCACCACACTTCATTCTACAGCAGAGGGGCTATACGCATTCTTTTCATTTGTTCATACAGAATAGTCAACAGACATGTTCAGGGGTGATTAGTGCAAATGTTACATAGTAAAAAAAAGACAAATGCTGTCTTAGTATTATTGTGAAAATAATTTTGACTGAACAACCCCCTGTAAGAGTCTTGGGGACCCCCAGTGGTCTGTGGACCACACTTTGAGAACTGTTTCCTTACAATGAAGCACATCAATTGTCAAGCCCAGCACCCCCACACAGTGTTTCTAAGCAGCATTTAAATGCCTCACGCTTAAATGAGAGCAGATGGCAAAAGAACAGAAGACATCTGAAGAAAATAACATGAAAACAGAGTCCAAAACAAATGGAAAAGAGCAACTCAAAGAAAACAGAGAAAATACAGACAGCAAAAGAAAACTAAAATAAAACCAATCAAGAACACTATAACTAATTTATCAGAGCTATAAAAGAAGATGGTATCCCAACTAACAAGGACAGGAGGTCATAAAAATAGAATATTTGGAAAACAGAAGTTTTGGAAATTTAAATACAGGGCAGAAATGAAGAACTCAAAAAAGTGTTGGAAGGTCAAGTTGAGGAAATCTTCCAGAAAGTAGAATAAAAAATATAGTTCCTATAAAATATACAATAAAAACTAGTTACCCAATAAATGTATAAAATAATACATACAATGAAGACAGACATCTCATTGGGAAATTTCAGAACACTGAGTATAAAGAAGAAAAAGAGTTTCCAGAAAAGAAATAAACAACAGGTCCATGAAACAATCAGAAGCTCAAATTGCATAGGTGTCTCAAGGAAAACATTTGAATTAAGATGACAGTGAAGCAATACCTTCAAAATTCCCAGGTAAAAATACTATCCAAACCAGAATTCTATTACCCAGCAAACTAGTATTCAAGCATGAGAACAGAATGAAGATATTTTCACATGAACAAATTTTTTTTCACATACAGCACCCTTACCTCATAAAGTTGCTGGACTATATGATACATCAAAATGTAAGGATGAGCCAAGAAAAAGGAATACATGGGATCTAGGAATGAGGCAATTCAAAATAGAAGACAAGCAAAGGAAATTTCCAGGATGATGATGAAAGGAGATCCTAGGAAACAGGTGAGGTACAGCCCGGATAACCTTCAGTCCCTATTGAAATAAGAACACAGAGAGTTCCAGAAAGGAACCTGTCTCCAGGAAGGAAAAGAAATATGACACATTTGTTAATATTAAAAGAGACA
>JAQZBX010052678.1:0-19063 GCA_029593785.1 Cabassous unicinctus | reverse complement strand
TTTTTTTTTTTTAAGATTTATTTATTTCTCCCCCGTCCTCATTGTTTTGCGCTTGCTGTCTGCTCTCTGTTTGTTCTTCTGTGTCTGCTTGTCTTCTCTTTAGGTGGCACTGGGAACTGATCCTGGGATCTCCCGGAGTGGAGAGAGGTGCTCAATCTCTTGCACCACCTGAGCTCCCTGGTCTGCTGCATCTCGTATTCTCTCTCCTCTGTGTCTCTTTTTGTTGCGTCATCTTGCTGCGCCAGCTGTACGCGCAGGCCAGTACTCCTGCACGGGCCAGCTTGCCTTTCACCAGGAGGCCCTGGGAATCAACCTCCATACCTCCTATATGGTAGACGGGAGCCCAATCACTTGAGCCACATCTGTTTCCCCGATCTGTTTTAAAGTTGCAGAGAACTTAGCAAGATTAATTCCTGATATTTTATGGAAGGCAGAATTTGAAAATGGTGAGCCTAGACATTTAGCTGAAGAACTTTCCAAAGTAAACTCAGAGAATGTGGCTTGACTTCTCCTTGCAGCTTATAAAAAATGCTGGATGAGAGACATAAGCTGAGAACTGAATTGTTGGGCACAATGAAACCAGAAACTGATTCCAGAAATTACAAGCCTCTGGAAATCAAGTCCCCAGATGATAGTGCCCCATTTGAAGACTTAACTAAACTTGGAGCTTGTAAATCAGTATTGAAAATGTACTTATAAAGACTTGTGGAAAGTGTTATTGTCTGATAGCTTGGACCCCTGCTACCTGCATGCTAAACCAATAAACTTTGAGAGAGCTGTATGAACAAAACCACTGTCAGCCTGGACTAAAAGGGACATGTAGGGGAAAGATGGAAGGGAAAACAGCTTTAAGAGGAAAACCATGGAAGCTGAGATCGGCAATTACGACATCTCCTTGGGCCAAGAGAGGAACCCCACCCATGAGTAGAGAGAGGGTGAGTTTGCCCCAGCAGTTGAAGAGTATGGATGATCCAGCTCACTGTTCAGGGAGAGTTTTGCCACTCCAGAGTACAGAGAGGGTGGAGCACATTCTCCAAGGGTTAGGGAGGGTAAGCTCAACACCCCATGGGTCTGAGAGGGGTGGGCCTGTTCCTCATGGATTAGGGAAGTCCAAGTCGCCAACTCATTGTTGTGAGAGTTGGGCCAGTATGCCAAATATTAGGGAGGATGTTGCCTTCACCTCAGTGTACTACGTGGGTCAAGACTCTACCCCAGAGATTGGAGAAGGTGTGGCTATCACCCCTATGTTCTTGGAGGGTGAAGTCTGGAGCTCAGTCACCACCCAGATGCTTGATGAGGGTGAAACCAAGAAAATGGCCATTGGGCAAGCCTGAGGCGAAGGTGGGCCCCCATGAGGCCCCAGGGAGAAGAAACCATCTTCTTAAGAATGACTCTCAGACTTTGAAATCTAATGAAGTATGCTGGGCAGGTTTATGGAACTGTAGGGGACCCATGACTCATGTTTCCCTCCCAATTTGTCTTTACAGTAATGCAAAGGTTTATCTTTTGTCTGTCCCTTTGTATACTGGAAGCAGATAAATGGTTTTTAAGTTTCAGGTCTACAGCCAGATGGGACTTTGCCCCAAGACAAACTGTATTTCTTTAAACTGATCATGATATGATTTTGTACTTAGCATTGGTACTGATTTAAGTTTTTTTCTGAATATCATAATGTCTTTTTGGAATTGAGGGTGGTGTGTGGCATTTTGGTATTGTTTATGAATTCCAAAAATAGATATTGGATTGTGTTTGTAAACTGGTCTATTCCTCTAGATAGACCAATCTATTCCTCTTAGATTGTATTAGATACAGAGGTTTCAATTTTACTTTATTAAACCAAGATTAGGGCTTTTATTTGACCACGTTATTAGGTGACTTGGGTTTGAGTCCCCACCCCACTATATGAGCTATATAAACGGATGCTCAAAGACAGGGAAGTAAATACATGGAGAAGGAGAACACAGAGACTTTAATTTTTGACCCTGGAGCCCAGGGGAGAGAGCTGAGCTATATGCCTGATAGTTTATAGCTGGCCTTGTGGAGAGAGCAGAGCAGTTGAGCCCGGAGAGAAACGAGTCCCGGGGAGATAGACAAGCTCTATCCTAACCTACAGCTGAGAAAGGAAGGAGCTGGGAGCACAGAGCCTTAGGAGGAAGAGGAAGGCTGAACCCTCGCAGAGACCGGCAGCCATCTTGCTCCAACATGTAGCAACAGACTTTGGTGAGGGAAGTAACTTACTCTTTATGGCCTTGTGACTGTAAGCTTCTACCCCAAATAAATACCCTTTATAAAAGCCAACAGATTTCTGGTACACTGCATCAGCACCCCTTTGGCTAATACAGGGAGGGCATTAGATCGTGAGTAGCACTCCACAGAGGGAAAAAAGCACATGATAACGCTCAGAGGCTTGAAGCAACAGCATGCAGCAAAGAACTAGCAGCTTGGTAAGGATGGAGGCTTAAGTGTGGGGCAGAGAGTGGAAAGAGGTAAGAATGAACAGGAAGGCAGGGGCCAGATCATAGAGAATCTTGCAAACCATGCTAAGGTGCTTGTCTTTTATCCTACAGGTGATAGAGACTCATTGATGGGTTTTAAATGGGGAATGACAAAGTGGAATTTCCAGTTTTGATAGGACACTTCGATTATAGCGCAGTGGGGTAAATTTGAAGAGGTTAAGACTGTAGGCAGAGGGACCGGTTAGGAGGTCAATGTAGTCATCTGGGTGAGAAAAGATAAAGTTCTGAAGTGGAACCACAGATGGAGAAGAGGCAAGAGATTCTAAATATATTTGGGTCTGCCATCTCCATGACCACAGCTGCTAGTCGGCCCTGTGCCAGCAGGTTGCGGGACATCCTGTGTTCCGTGTGGCGCGTTTGTGCAGCGCGCAGTGTGGCGCGCGTTCAGCCGCTGCTGGGGTCGGGGCTGGGCAGACGGGCGCTGACTGCACGTGCGCGCTGGTCAGGGAAAGGCCGGTCCTTGTGCAGCGTGGAGAGAGCGAGAGGAGGGAGGGCCATCTGAGGGTGCTGATGATAGGGCTGGGCGGGAGACATCCTGAGTGGAAGCTGGTTACCGGGAAGGAGGGAGGGTCCCGAGAGAAATTCTTCAAGAATTCTTTGCTATGCCCTGACGAAGCTGATCAGGGTGTAAGAGACTGTCTTTAGTGGAAGATGGTCAGAGTGGGAGGGATGACCTGAACGGAAATTGTGGCAGGGGGTAAGGAGAAGTTTTATGCAAGGGCTGTGTACTTAGCAGGAGCAAAAATAAATTACTTGTTGATGACTTTGGATAAGAAGTGGGAATGAATGTCCAGAATGGGGAAGAATGTGGCGGGCTTAGCTGAGCCTGGGGCTGAGGACTAGGACGCATGGCAGGTATCCTTTGTAAAAAGTTAGAGGAATGTATGTCCTGTGGAACTGGGGTGAAGAGATTCTTCCTTGTTGAAGTTGTTGAATCAACAGCTCTGCATCTGTTCTGTGGAGGGCAAAGAGAAATAGGAGTACCACCCCTTTTAAGATAGTGCTTCTATCCCAGTGGCACTGCTATCTATCCTGTGTCCCCAAGCTAAAAACTTCTGGGCCTTTAATACTTGCTTATTCATTACTACCTATATTATTCAACGACAAAGTCCTGTAGATTCTACCTCAGAAATGTGGATCTGTCTCCTTTCCCCCTTCTCCATTGCCATTGCCTTCCTTCAAGACATTGACTATAATCTTTGGCTTGAGCCTTTGCAGTTGACTGCCTCCTAATTGCTTTCTCTTCCGTCAAGGTTTTGCCCCCTCTGATCCACCTTCCTCACAGCCACCTTCTAAATACAAGGGTGCTTTACTTCCAAAACACAAATCAGTCTGTCACTTCCATGCTTAAAACCCTTCCGTTTTAAATACCGTTGTATTTACTTATTCAACAGTAAATCTTGTGCCTCTTGACTGGTGATTCAGAGATGACTATAATACAGTAGTTGCCCAAAAAAAAAAGTGCATATATGATGACTCTAAACACAATTACATTATACAGAAGTTTCCCATAAAATGTATATAATTTTTAGATATTAATATGCCTACCAATGAAACCTAGAGATACAAGCATAAGTTATTTTAAAATACAGTTGTAAAACTAAAGATAATCGTCCATCCCAAAAAGTGTGGTACTTGATGTGGCACCTGACTCTGGACTAATGCAACATCAGTTCACTGATATTACAGGATTCTGTAAATATATTTGGGCAGCAAAATCATCAGATTGGGTGAAGGTGGGGGATAGAGGCATCTACCCTGACTACCAGGTTCCTAGCTGGAGTCCCTGGGTTGCAGTATTGCCAACTGAGAGAGAGAAGACATGCCGCACCTAAGCTGACTACAGGACATGCAGGGGATACCAGTCTGAAACTCGGGGGACAGTTCTGGGCTGAAGACACAAATTGGAGCATCATGAGCATGTAAATGATATTTGAAACTATGAGAATGGATCAAATCAACCCAGGAACTGTATGTAGTCAAATAGTCCTGGGTTTTCAATCTTAGATCTGCCATTCACTCTCTGTGTGACCTTGAGTTAAGTCACTACACCTTTCTGAGCCTCACTTTTCTCATCTTTAGTTGTTTTATTTTTTGTAAGAGGTCTGCCACAGTGCTGGGCACATAGTAAGTGCTCAGTAATTGGTGGCAGTTATGATTATTCTGGCTCCAGTAGTTACCAAAAGTGAAAAATTACACAAGATACTTTCACATGGTAAGCCTCAGGTCTCGTCTGTAGCTACTGCTCAGGTTTCCACAGTGCCCCATGGAATGGGTGCTCAGTAAGTGGTGGTTGCTGAATAAAATGAATAAATCTGAAGAACTGAAATAATACCTACGTCATACAACAGGAGAGGATTAAAAAAAAAAACAAAAAAACATATAAAGACCCATACAACAATAAATTGTTGAGGAAAAGTACATAGCACTTAGAAGGTAGGCAATAACGTTAGTCTTCTATCATTGCTTTTCATTCTACCAACCATCCAGTCTTTTGGATCTTAAATCTTTCCCTTTCTATTGGCTTTTGCCTTTCAGGTTACAAACATGCGCCAGTCTCCCTTAATCTAAAAAACCTTTCTTGGGTCTTGCTACCTCCATCAAATTCTTGTCCCATTATTCTTTAATTTCTCAACCCAAAACACTTTTTAATGAACAAGCCATATCTTTTGCTTTAGGGAAAGAAACCCCAGTTTATTATTACTTTAAAAAGCAAATATTTATATCCTTGTTCAAGCAGGCCTGTATAGAGGTATTTCATTTCAAAATATATGGTTTTTTTTTTTTTTACTACAGTAATTCATTTCAAGATAAATTTTATTATATATTTTCTACATAGCCCTAAACTGAGACAGCCAACATATTCAAATAAGCACCGAGGTATGGAGACGCTTCAGGCCAGTTCCTCATTAGAAGCCTCAGCATGGGGGCTCCGGAGACAAACGCAGAAGGTCTTCCAGGGAGAGCTGAAATGTTCAGATAAGTGAGTTCTGGAAAGAAGGGGCAGTCGACTGGCTCTGGCAGGCTCACCCCTGGGGTAGAGCAAAGAGAACAGACGGGGGAGTTCTGAGAGGCACCAGAGCCATCTAAACTCAGGAGGATGGAACCAAATGAGCGGCAGCAGTAATTGAGTTTCAGTTACCTGCAGGGTGGCGAAATAAAGTAGTAACTTCATCTGCTTGACATGGGGGAAGCTTAGAGGTGTCCTTGGCACACTCACAGTGAAATCCATCACCCTTTCACTGCACTGGGTGACGGCAATCGCACAGCGCTTCCCAGTGATAGCCAGCATGCGTCCTGTTAGGCAGCACCACCACACTACAGATAATGAAGCACGTTCTCGCAGGCCTGTCTCCCAGGGCTCTCTGCACCCTCTGAAGGAATTGCACCATGGAAAAATTTCGCACAGCCAGCTTCAGCCATCACCCAAATTCAAAAGAGTCTTTGAATGGCAGACAGAGGCCCATTTTCCTCTCTGCCCAGCCCAGGATTGGAAGCATCCTCAGGTCACTTTTTGTGGGTCTGTACAAACGTGCCGACCGGCAGAGAACCGTTCTTCACCTGAGCCCGGATTTCAGCTCGGTGCTTTAATGTGAAGACCAGGGCTCTCACCATCCGCCGGTAGGGCCTATTAATGAGGCGGGAGCAGAGATGAAACGTTTCCCGCTCAATATTTTCAACCAGTAGGTGATCCATCTAAAAAACAGCAAAATTATCAAATTAGGGCCTTGCATTGCAAAAGGATTAAAAGCAAGGGAAGGTGAAGCACTTTGTTCAGAGGCCTCCATTAATCAACTGAAATTCAAGGACATCCACTTCCTGTCACAAGAGAAACAGGAAGAGCAAATTAATTCCACCCTGGCAATTAAGGAACAAGGCCATGTGCTTTGTGACAGGGACCTCATTCACAACCCCTGCCGGGTGGTAATATTTGCCATTATAACAGGAAACTGGCCTGAACTAAGCAATGGTATGGGGCCCTGTACTTTACCAACCAGGAAACGAAGACCAAGAATAATAAATCAGTATAACCGTTCATACTTTTTGTTTGTTTTTCAAGTGCTTTTAACCCCTTGCAGCATTTTAGAAACACTGGGTTTGAATCCTAACATGTGTAGAGCAATTTACATGTCACTTTTTGCATTTAATGCTTACAACTTTTATTATCTCATTTTACAGATGAGGAAATAGGTACAATGAGGTAAAGGTTCAAGGTCTTTCAGCTACTAAGAGTCAGAGCTGGGATTCTGACCTGGATGCCGTGACTGCAAAGTTCAAGTTTCTTCCCCTTCACCACACTAATTGCCCCTCCACATTCACAGAGACCAGTTGAGTTTTGGAGAGTCCTCTGCAGGTATGGTTAAGCAGACCAGGCCAAGGAGACAGAATCCTGACCTGGCTCAGGCCCAAGTACCTCCTAAGGTCAAGATCTAATCAAAACAAGAATAGGGTCTAGGGCTTTGTCCACATGGTCTGGATCCAGGCCATGTCGGGCTGCTGGACAGGGACCTCCCTCAAGCCTACCTTCCTTTCTAGGCCCATCTCCCATGATTCCCTTCCCCAATCCTGCCCATGGCCCAGCCTGAGCATTCTAAGCTGCTTTCAGGCACCTTTGTGCCTTTGCACAGACACATGTGCCCTCAGCAAGGAACACCTTTCCCTGAGAAACATATTTCTATTCATGTGCCAAAGCCCAGCTCAAAAGACTGAAGGTTCTTTTTCAGGGCTGCCACAATATCCTGAGCTGCCTTTAGTCATTATCACAATATATTATAATGATTTATTTTTTGTTTGTCTCCCCCGATAGACAAGTGAGTCCCCTGAAAACAGGAAACAAGTTTCCCTTTCTCACTTCCTTTTTTCCCCTTCATTCCTTTCCTCCCTACTCCAGTCACTCATTCAAATATTTATTCCACAATTATTATGTGCCACATTCTGTGCTTGGGGTGGGGGAAAAAGCAGTTCAACAGTTTTTCCATGGACAGCACAGTGCAGTAGGAGAGACAGACAGTGAACAAGGGTGATACTGAGTGTACTGAGAGCTAGGGAAGGGGAAAGGAGCAAGGGTTGATGGCACAAAGAGACCCAACTCAGGAGGACAGGGCCTGGCTGCAAGAGGAAATGAGGTCAACCCAAGTACTGGAGAAGGAGCAGCGCTTGACCCAGTGAAGTGGGTATTTGCTTTGTGCACTTTTCTGTATATGTACTATATTTCAATTTAAAAGAGAAAAAAAATCCACCCCAAATAAAAAAGGATCACCAGACATTTGATAAAATGTCTTAACATGAAAGACAGACCAAGCAAAAAGAGAAAAGAAACTTGGAGGAAGTAAGGATGAAGCGGGAGAGGAATGAGGGAAGAGTGAGAGAGAGAAAGAGAAAAGGGAGGGAGAGAGACAGAGAACGGATATGAGAGTATTCTAGGCAGAGGCCCAGACCCAAGCTCAGATGTCTGCAAGTCTGTGTCCTTCTGACTGAATGACTGTCTCTCAGGCTTGTGCTGGAGGAAGAGGACTTGGCACATGCCTCTCCAGGACTCAGTCAGATACTGAGCATTTCCAAGCCTGCTGGGTGGGCACTAGCCTAGCCCCCAGCCTGAGGCAACCTGAGGATCAGATGACTTTAGTAGCTTGAGAAGGTGACTGGCTGCTGCACCAACATTGGTGCAGCAGCATTTGCCAGAGTGGATCCTCATTCTAGTGTGAGGTGGCTAGTCACTGACTGTTTGGAGATTAACTTAAGTCCTTTTTTTTTTTGAGAGGAACCTTTGTCAAGGGAAGAAGGGCATGTGGGTGTGTTGGTAAAACAAGTCAAGGACATACCATTATATTGCAGCACGTGTGCATGCACACACACACACACACACACACACGTGTTAGGGACACACAGCTGAAAAGACATGACTGACTCCTGTCCTCTAAGACCTTACAGCTTAAAAAGGAGTTAGCATGTACACAGATAAGCATGGGGCAGTGTGACAGGTGCTACACCAGAGATGTGGGGGGAGTAAAAAGCAAGCATCTAACATTTCTTATGTGTGTCTCTTGTTAAATGAAGGCCAATCAGAATGAAGACATGAAAACACATCCGTGATATTAAAATGTAAATCATAAGGGAAAAGGATTCATCACACACTGTTGTTTGTAACAGATTTACTGCATAAAGTAAAGCATGTCTATCTTGTAATTGCCTTTGGGTAAACTAAACCCACACAAGTTGATGAGCCCTTTCCAATAGGTCCTAACCTGGTGCTTTAGGTAAGCTCTTTTTGATGGAAGAACAAGAGTCTCACTGAGACCTTGAGAAATAGGGGGTGTGGTATAAGATACATCTATATGAATGGGAATGGGAACAGGAAAAGTGTAAGATACCTAAGGATTTATTTAGGAGCTAGCTCCTTTCTCTTGTGTGTCTCATGATCTGCCTAGTCTTTTCCTCATATGTTTTAGCTCCTCTCCTTATTTACTTCCCTTCTAACTCCTCCAACATCCCTTCTGCTTCATCACTCCCACTAACTGTTGTTTTCTTGGTATTTCCTAGTTCATATCATATCTCTGAGAGACAAAGAATCTGATTTGCCTTCCTTATCTATTTGTGCCCAAGCTGTGTGTGTATTATTCAGTTGTCCAATCATGGGCCAACTGGTGATAGCTGGGGAAAGACACAGAATATGACCCCCTAAAGCTGTCCCTCCTCAAAGACTCTGTAGACCAGGGGTTCTTAACCAGGGGTCCATGGAAAGATTTCAGGGGGTCCATGAGCTTGAAGTGAAAAAAATCAAATTATCTTTATTTTCTCTGACTGAAATCTAGCATTTCCTTCATTTATGAATGTATACAATAAGTAAATTACAGTAGTATTCATTTCACCTGACTGGCAAAGGGGTCCGTGGAACAAAAAAGGTTAAGAATTCCTGCTGTAGACTCAGTGGGAAATGGTGTCATAATGATCAGTAATGTCTGCCATATCTGTAAGCAATTTAAAAGAAGGGGAACAAGGTCTTTTTCCCATATTTACTTTAAGTAGAGAACTCTTCACAATGCATTGTAATTCTTTGTCTATCTATGTCTTAAGAATGTGCCCATCTCTGGTGTCATGTTGTTTCCATTTCTAAATTTCCCACACCTTGCATAGGAACTGGCACATAGTAAGTGCTCAATAAGTATTTATTAAATGAATGTCCCTTTTCTCCATGCATACACTCCTCCTTTCCTGCTCTTCAAAAACATCATATATATAGCAGATAAAATATGAAACGTGTTTCTATTTTATATGTATTTTCCAGTTAGCAAAAGCATACCCTTCCTACAAAGGCCCAGTTTAACTGCCATCTCTTCCATAAAACCTTCCCGGATTCCCCCATCAGATTTAACTGCTCCTTCCCCTGTGTGTCCAACACACTTGTTACCAGAACTCTTTCAGACATATTTCATCTTGTCTTGTATTTTAGTCATTTAGAGGGTTTCAGCCAGGAGATAGTAAGCTTTCTTAGGGTAGGGAATATAATTCATTTATGTCTGTATTCTCTCCTAGCACATAGTATAGCACCTGCTACCTAGTAGATCCTTACTAAACATTTCTTGAATTGAATATCTACTGGAAGCAAACTTAATGTGGGTTTTCTAATAGCATGACTGGATTTGTGCTTATCTACCCACATTCTTTTTGACCACTTGGCTATAATTATGAGAGCTGGTCAAAGTGAGGGATACAGTCTAAGGCCATTAAACAAAGCAAAAACTAACAGTCCCATATGGGGATGTACCCCTGACCTGGATCTCATTAGCACCATCTGACAACCAACTGAGCCAACCAGCCAGTGTTTCATAACTCTTAATGATACAGGCTCACTTTGAGAATCAGGTTCATTTTTTAAAATGACATAATAGGAAAATGATCACAGGCTGTGAGGTAGGAAGGAGAGTGGATAATGAGGAAGGGGAAGTAAGAGAATGACACCACAGGGGATGTTCATATGAGGAAAGATCTAAAAGACGAGAAAGAACAAAGAAGATCGGGAAGGGAGAAGGTAAAGGGGAATGGAGCCTGGGTCTCAATGATGGAGTTTTTATTCATCTATTCCATTATTCCAAGAACAAGGAAACAATCCATGAATCTGGAAAGCAAGATCTGTAGGATAATAAAGAGATGCACCTTTTGGCTGTGCACATGCTCTTCATCTGTGGCTTTCATTACAAAGAGATATGACTGAAACAAATAATATGGAAACATTTTTTTTCTACAAAAATGTAATGAGTAGATTTGGTATTTGCAAAAGCACATGCTAGGATCAAACTGTAATGGCTTTTTAGTCATTGGGCCAATAACTTACCCAGTGGTATACTATTACCTGATAAAGTACATTTATAGAGATTTGATGTCTGATTTGAATGTACTCAACATTGGTTACTGTCAAAGACCAGATACTGGATTAGATGGTTCATTGATTTACCCCAATATAATGTCTCAGATGATGACAGGTGCTAAGAGTTAGCCTTATGTAAAAGTGTTTCTATTTATATTCTCTGACATACCAAACTGATAAATACTATCAAATGCTGTTTATGCAATAAAAAAGATTGGGTTTTTTTTTTGGTCAAGGAAGACAGTAAGATGCATGCTTTTAATTTTTAAAATTTACTCTTTGGAAACAAAACCATTCAGCTATGCTTAATCTGATATATATTTTTTCCAATTATGTTGGAAAGCACTAACAAATGTATCACTTTTTTAACTTTGCTTTGTAACACTTGAGTGCTTACCACTTGATGTGCCATTTAAAGGATAATTAATGGATAAACTAAAAGGATAATTATTATGGAGTTTAATATAGCAGGCAAACTGCTCATTAATCCTTACAAGCATAGCTTCGTTATCATTTACTTAAAAAGATACCACAGGGAACTGGTATTTACCACTACATTAACTATGCATTATATACCCACACTGTATGTTTCTGCAATAATTTGGGTTTATTTAAAAAAATAAACTTTATTTAAAATATCAAATAGCAAGTCTTGTTGGCTAATCAATACTCTGGAAAATCAGACTTACAGCCTTCATACTTTTCCCTTTCTTCCAAGGGTTTAATATTACTATTAAAGCTTCCTTTAGGAAAAGTCAAGGAAACTTACAGCACTTCAATTCACTGGACTATCATATAGACATTAAAAATGATAAACATGAAAAAAATAAAGATATATAGAAAAGGATATACAAAATGACACTAACAGATATTGATCAAGATTAAAGAGACAATATAAATGTAAATAATTATGTGAATTTTCTACAATGTTATTTAAATAATCAATAAAAATATCTTAGAACATTTGGCATATAATTGGTTCTTAATAAACCCAGGACAATCATAACTTGCCCAATATTCATTTAAAAAGGAATGCACCAGAGAAGTGGATGTGGCTGGGAAACAGATGTAGCTCAAGTGATTGAGCTCCTGCCTACCATAAAGTTCCCTGGTTCAGTTCCCAGTGCCTCCTAAAGAAGACAGCGAGCTGGCGCCAACGGGCAGGTATGGCAAGCTGATGCAACAAGAGACACAAGAAGAAAAATATAATGAGAGACACAACAAAGAAGGGAGCAGAGGTTCCTGGTGGCTCCTAAAGAAGACAAGCAAGACAGCTAGCTGACACAACAGGCAGGCGCAGCAAGATGACGCAACGAGAGACAAAAGAAGAAAAACATAATGAGAGACGCAACAAAAAAGCAGGGAACGAAGGTGGCTGAAGCAATTAGGCGCCTCCCTCCCACATCAGACGTCCCGGGTTCAGTTCCCAGTGCCTCCTAGAGACACAAGGAAGATGAATAGGCACAGCAAGAGCAAAACAATGAGGGGGTGGGGAGAAATAAATAAATCTTAAAAAAAAAAAAAGATATGCACCAAAATGTTAACAAGATTATGTCTGGGTGGTAGGTAGGTCTAATGATGAATTTTTTCTTTTTTTCAATTCTTTATTTTTCTAATTCCATAGCATATATATATATATATTTTTTTAAAGATTTATTTATTTTTATTTTATATACCCCCCCTTGCTGCTTGTGCTGCTGTGTCCATTCACTGCGTATCTTCTCTGTGTCTGCTTATCTCCCCCTTGCTGTGAGGTCTTGCCGCATCAGCCCACGGCGCCGCGCAAGCCGGCCTGCCCTCACAAGGAGGTGCCGGGAAGTGAACCCGGGGCCTCACACATGGTAAACGGGTGCTCTATCCATTGCGCCACACCCGCTTCCTGCCGTGAGGTTGCTGCATCAGCCCACCGCACCGCTCAGGCCGGCGTGCCCTCACAAGGAGGCCTCGGGACGCGAACCCGGGCCTCCCATATGGTAAACGGGGGCTCTATCCACCGAGCCACACCCGCTTCCCCATAGCATATGTTTGTATTTAAAAAACCCAAAACTATATTTGAAATAAGTAATATACCACAAGTCCCTTAATCTCTCTTTTGTGGATGAGTAATTGTGATGGGAAGGTTAAATTATGTTTTCAGAGAATGTAGAGATGTACCTAGCATTTGAACTAGACTTCTGAATTGCTTCTTTTGTTAATAATATTAAATTGTTCTTTAAAGGTACTTTAATAGGGATTACTGTGGAGAGAGGAAAAAATATGGATGTTATATGCCTGATTTTTCAGATTATTACCTATAAGATTTGCTGTTTGGTGATGATGATGATTAATATTATTGTTAATGAACAGAAATCCTTCTTCCAGCTTATGCATCTCAGATTGCTTACATCACCTAAACAGCTAGCTGTGACGATGATAGGGAAGGTTTGTTTATCCAATTGATATTATGCCTTAAAACTAAAGGTATGGGTGTTGACAATAAATGGGGGAATGGAGTCTTTCCAACTGACAGCTATTTATTTTGCCACTGATATTCCCTATCAGAGCCCATCCCAGAATTTTTGCTTCTGTGGGAAGAGAAAGAATTTTAAATGAGAAGGAACCAATATTTATTAAATGACTTCTAATCACCAGAAACTATACTATTCCTTTACACAAATGGCTTGTTTAACCTTTACAATAACCTTAAGAGGTAGGAATTATGGTCCTCATGTTTCAGATAAAGAAACCAAGTCTCAGAAATCTTAAAGATTTGCCTAAAGTGCCACAACCAGTACCTATTACAGCCAGGGTTTAAATCCAGGTCTTGCTAGTTCCAAAGCCTGCACTCTTTCTACAACACTGCCTCCCAGAACCGTGCTTATAAATCCAGAATCCTTGAAGAGTAACCAGTTTGAAAAAAGCCACTAGCACTAAGACTATGAAAGTTCAATATGAAAACGTGAAGCTCCCTTAACCAAGATGGCCTAGTATTCACTTTCCCACCAAGACATTACCTCTAATTCCAAGGCTTCTGAGAGTAATTTATGGGCATTTTTTCTGAACATCTCGGTTTTGGGATCACTCTGGACTTCAATAGAAGGTCTATTTGAATATTTTTCAAGGAAAGTTCTCCACTCAGTGTAAACTTCTCTGGCAAGACAGGCTACTTCTGAATCTGAGTGTTTACGCATCTTGTTCACAGTGTGACCTAGAACAAAAGAAGAGAAACCAAAGGAAAGGTTATTCTGTTTCCTTCTAAATATATACAGGACTAGGTGGACCGGTAAGTGGCACTAAGAAAGTCATTCACAAACCTAAGATGTAAAGGCTTTAGTGCAAATGAAGACCCATTTCACAAAGGCTAAGATAAGATAATCACTGGGAGGAATCAATGCAGCCATTGCAATAAGTCAAGACTTAAGACTTGGTCAAAAGATACTTACAATGAACAACTGAGGCACCAACTCCTTAATCTAAAAATTGCAATTTAAAAAAATGAATTAAGCATTTATCTTGTCTTTTGGAACATACTGTATTTCAGGATAACCAAACAGTCCTAGTTATTAAGGGAATGTTCTTTATTCAGCCAATAAATGTGAAAAGACTGATAACTTAGAAAAAATCACTGTTTTGTAGCTCTTGATGAAATAAGTCATTCAGGCAACAATCATCAGTGGATGAATTCATCTGATAAAAAGCTGATTGGGAAATTTATAATGGAGGGATAAATTGTCATCACCTGTCCCAATGATCAATCTTAGTATCCCTAGGGGTGAGACTATCAGATAGATATAGGTAGTATTTCACTGCCCTATCTATGAAGCACTCTTGTACCCTCTCCCAAAAGAAAAGATGAGAAAGAATTCAACTAGTTATTCAAAGCAAAGCTCCAGTTTACAGGAAAGGTGAGAGACAGGAATAAGTTAAATTAGAGTGTAAATAAATAGACAAATTCAGGACATTCTATAGGATAACATGGTTTAACAGCTAATGGCATTTAAAAAAAAAAGGGAGTGATAAGGTTAGGAACTGCTATAGATTAAAAGAACCTGATGGGAAGCAGATGTGGCTCAATCTATAGGGCTCCCGTTTACCATATGGGAGGCCCCGGGTTCGCTTCCCAGGGCCTCCTAGTGAGGGCAGGCCAGCCCGCGCGGCATGGTGGGCTGATGCAGCAAGACCTCACAACAAAGGGGAGATAAGCAGACACAGAAAAAACACACAGCAAATGGACACAGCGAACACAAGCAGCAAGGGGGGGATAAATAAATAAATAAATAAATCTTAAAAAAGAACCTGAAGAGTCCAAACAACCCAATGCAATGTGTGGCTCAAATCCTGATTAAAATAAACTAATGGTTAAAAGACACTTTGAGCTTAACTTAGGACCCAGATGGAGGCGTAAGACACTCCAGGGTGCTATTCTTTGAACAACTAGCAAAAACTGGCAGAGCCACCTTCCTCAAAACTCTAGAAAAGAGATAAAGAGTTGTAGTAACTGGGTGAGTGCTGAATCAAGAAAATGCAGCTTTAAAAATGGTAGCAGATGCTTGTAGTGCCACTACTGGCCCCTTGCTGATAACTCTCCTTGGTGCAGTATGGAACCAGCCTGTGCTCCTACTGTAGATCCCTGGCCCAGTTCTAGAGAGAGCAGAGCAACCCCTAGGCACATACTGGGGTGCCTGTAGTACATTTTGGCAACTACCAGGTGGCAACCTGAAAGACTAAACCAGGAAGCTCTTCTCTGGCTCCCAGAACTTCCCCTGCAGGCAGAAACAGCCTGCAGACAGCTAAAGCAGTGTGAGAAACAAGTCAAAGAAGCCTGAGGTAAAGGATTACCTGCCTTCATTCAGATAATAGAGTATCCCGAAGGGAAAGAAAGTCTACTTCATATGGAGTACAGGGAGGCATTTGAATATCTGTCAACAGTGGAATTCCTAAAGCCATGAGGGAGCATAAGCCCCGGACAAGATACAAGTTCAGAAAAGACAGAGAGGACTCAGCACTTGACTTTTGCCTCGGGCTGATCTTCTCCATAGGAGAGCTAAACTCTGAAGAAGAGCACCAGCCAATGCAGAGCCAATTTGCAAAGACTGTGAAAGGTGTTTTCTGCATAGGTTTGTTTGTTTTTGTTAGTTCCTGGCACTCAAGGAAATCTCTGCCTTATTACTAGCTGAATACAAACTTAAGGAACAGACAGCTCAGGGACTAAGTCTCAGAGTTAACACATTAAAATGTACAGAGTATAACAAAAGAACAAGAGACAAACTGAAATGATGGCCCATCCAAAGGAACAAGGTAAAAATTTAGAAACAACAAAGCAGACCAGATTCTAGACATAACCTACAAAGACTTTAGAAAAATGATCTTCAGGGACTTCTGGGAAGATGGCAGACTAGTAAGACATGGGAATCTCTTCTCCAGAAAAATAGCTAGAGGACAGGCTGAAACAGCCCCGAAAAAGATCTTCTGGGGTTTAGGACAGCAGGAGAAGGCTGCACACCACCGAGAGGAGAGAGGGACAAAAGAGGGAAATCGCGACAACAGAACCGTGAGTTGGAACCAGTAGCAGCTGCTGCCGCCAGCACCCTCCCCCCTCCACACTCTTTAGAATTCTCAGGCCCCTGGGCCCGCGACTACAGACAAAGGGAGCTCCAGGGATCTACCACCCCAGGAAAGGGGAGAGAGAGGGACACAGCCTAAGGCTGACTCAGGTTCTGACTTGCAAATTTGGGCTGCAGAGTCCCACAGAACCTTCCATACCGTGGTTTGCCCTGGGAGCCTATGAAGGACTGGAGAAATCCATCCCTTGCAATCTCCCTCTCTTCTAGCCTGGACTAATTGTTGAGGACTCCACAGGAGAGGGGAGAGAGAGCCTGGGGCTTTTGACTCACAGGTTTGGTCTGCTGTGTCCCGAGAGCCCTTCCAGGCTGGGTGGGGCTGCACCATTTTCTGCCTTGGAGCCTGTAAGGGGCTAAAGATACACAAACCTCCCAATCTCCTTCTCTACTAAAAGGGACTCAAAGGGGAGTGGAAATATTTCCTAGCTGGGAAAAGGGAAGAGGGGCTGCCAGAGAAGGCTGGACAACTGTCTCAGAAAGTTTGAATTACAAGGCTCTTAGCCCCCAGACAGGAAGCTCTATCACATTGATCTGGTCTGTGTCACAACAAATATACTCCGACCAGGCAGTGAATTGAGAGCTGCCAAAGAACGCCATCTCCTGGAAGACCAAAGAAGTGCACATAAGAAATTTAAAAATAAGTAGGAGAGGCTTTTCCTGGCCTCTATAGTCTCCCTGCCCAAGGTCCTAGGAAGGGACTCTACAACCAATTACTGGGTCCAGTACCCAGTTTCGAGCAACCAGCAGAACAACCCTAACAATCCAGGTCGAGCCAAAAATCTAAGAACTGTGGTAACTCACAGCTTCCTGCCACTAAATCCCTATAAAAAAGAAACAGATTGAGCATCTGAATAAACTACATCCTAACCAGATGCCTAAACACCAGCAAAAAATTACAAGCCATACTAAGAAAATAGAAGACATGGCCCAAGAAAAGGAATACATCAAAGTCCCAGAAGAGATGCAGAATTTGAGAGAACTAATCAGTGAGATGAACACAAATTTCCAAAATTAAATTAAAGAGTTGAAAGGCAATATAGTTAAAGAGATAAATGACATCAAGAAAACATTGAGCGAACGCAAAGAAGAATTTGAAATCCTGAACAGAAAAGTAACAGAGTTCATGGGAATGAAAGACACAATAGGTGAGGTCAAAAACACATTTGAGGCATACAACAGCAGACTTAAAATGACAGAAGAAAGAATAAGTGATACTGAAGACAGAGCAGCTAAAATTGAAGAGAGAAAAGAATGGAAAAAATTGAGCAGGGGCTCAGAGAGTTGAATGACAACACAAAAACAACATACGTGTCATGGGAGTTTCAGAAGGGGAAGAGAAGGGAAAAGGGGCAGAAAGAGTATTTGAGGAAATAATAGCTGAAAATTTCCCAACTCTCATGAAAGAAATGAACTTACATGTCCAAGAAGCACACCGTACCCCAATCAGAATAAATCCAAATAGACCTACGCCAAGACACATACTACTCAGAATGTCAAATGTCAAAGATAAAGAGAAAATTCTCAGAGCAACAAGGGAGAAGCAAACGATCACGTACAAGGGACGTCCAGTAAGACTTAGTGCAAATTTCTCTTCAGAAACCATGGAGGCGAGAAGACAGTGGTATGATACAATTAGAAAACTGAAAGAGAAAAACTGCCAGCCGAGAATTCTTTATCCAGCAAAACTGTCCTTCAAATATGAAGGTGAGTATAAAATATTCACAAACAAATAGAATCTAAGAGAGTTTGCAAAAAAGAATCCACCTTTGCAGGAAATATTAAAGGAAGCCTTAGAACCTGGAAGAAAAAGACAGGAGAGAGAGGCTTGGAGGAGAGTATAGAAGAAAGAATAGCAGAAAGGATAACCAAATGAGTAAAATGAGAGACAAAAACAAGATGACATATGAAAACCAAAGAATAAAATGGAGGAAGTAAATAGTGCATTTACAGTAATATCATTGAATGTGAATAGATTAAACTGCCCAATCAAAAGATACAGGCTGATAGAGTGGATAAAAAAAACATAAGTCATCCATATGCTGCTTACAAGAAACTCACTTTAGACCCAGGGATACAAACCGGCTGAAAGTAAAAGGTTGGAAAAAGATACTCCATACGAATAGTAGCCAGAAAATAGCAGGGGTAGCTATACTAATATCAGACAAAACAGACTTTAAATGCAAAAAAATTATAAGAGATACAGAAGGCCATTATATATTAATAAAAAGGGCGATCCACCAGGAAGATGTAACAGTCATAAATATCTACATACCTAACCAGGGTGCCCCAAAATATATGAGACAAACTCTGGCAAAACTGAAGGGAGAAATAGACATTTCTACAATAATCGTTGGAGACTTCAACACCCCACTCACATCATTAGATAGAACAACTAGACAGAAGATCAACAAGGAAACAGTGAACTTGAACAATATGATAAACAAGTTAGACCTAACAGACATATACAGAACACTGCATCCAAACTCAGCAGGTTATAAATTCTTCTCAAGTGCCCATGGATCTTTCTCCAGGATAGACCACATGTTAGGTCACAATTCAGCTCTCAATAAATATAAAAAGAC
>JAQZBX010052677.1:0-19065 GCA_029593785.1 Cabassous unicinctus | reverse complement strand
CTAATTGAGAGGGGCCTTTGATCCCACATAGCTTGCAATTATTGACTCTCTGGATTCCTTGGTGGGTGGTTGTCCATCCTCACCACCCTATCAGCTGTCCTGGCTGAGTCCAATGAACTGAAGAATAGGTTCTGCAACTCCTCTGAATCTCAGGGCCCAGCCAGTACATGGACTGCCCAGAGATTCAATTCTCCTGGATATACACTCACCAACTCCAGCACCAATTATAGGTTCAAACAAAAGGGACAAAAGAGGCATGCATAAAGAAGTCACATCTGAGTCCAACTCTGTCACACTCGGGGGCACAATCTCCAGAGTAGTGCCTACTGGTAAGGCACCAAACTCTGGAGCTATCCACCATGACTGCAGGACCTCGGTGTCTCCAGAACCTTCAGAAGCCCCATTTTTGGGGGTACTGTCCACTTTGGCTGTTTACAATATCTTGCTGAGTCATGCATAAGCGATACCTCTCTGATGACCTCCCGACTCACTTTAGTCTCTTAGCTATATAAACTTGTTTGTCTTTTCCTTTTCCCCCTTTTATTCAAATGCCTTTTTCCAGTTGTATCACCAGCTGGTGCTTGGTATCAATTCTTCAATGCCAGGGAGCTCATCTTCAGGAGTCATGCCCCTTGCTGGGGGGAAGGTAATGCATCCACATGCTGAGATTGGCTTAGAGAGAGGCCACATTTGAGCAACAAGGGGGTTCTCAGGAGGTAACTCCTAGGCACCCTAAAACACTAGGCTAAGTTGCAAATTCAAAAGCAAAAGACTCATAAGTATATTCATCAATATCAAGCGCCCATCAATGGACCATCCTTCTTCATTAGTCATTGCCCCTGTACTTGGGTGATTGTTGCTGTTCCATTAGAGAATGTGGCAGTGCTCCCCAGGATGAGGATTCAATAATCCTTCAGCTGTTGTGTGAATCTCTACACACTGTGGCATGTCCCATGGACATTTGAACATATTTATATACGTTATAGGTATACCCAGGTGAACTTCCTCCCGTGTAGCCCCAATCATTGACACACCACACAATTGATAATCCCCTGACATAGATGTAGCCCTTCTGTGATTCAAAACTTTTTCAAAAACGAAGCCAAGAATGTTGTCAAATCAATTAATGGAAAAATGAAATAATGATAGGTTTAAACGTAAGAAATAAAATACATTATAATTTAGAAAAAACAAAATAAAGTAAAAAAATGGGATATTAATAAAATGAAAAATATTTTTAAAATTTTTTGACGTTTTGACTTTCATCACTGTAATATCTGTTTTCCTGTATGTACAGTGTCATTTTCTTCCATTTTCTCCCCAGTGTCTTACTTTTTCTTTTTGTGTTTTCGAAGTAATTTTACATGACATTAAAGTTACATACAGAATATAAGGGACTCCCAAATACCAAACACCCTCCCCCTTTTCCCCCTTCCCTATTAATAACCATTTTACATGTGGATTGTACATTTGTTGCAACTGATATACAAATATTGAAACATAGGTACTAACCATTGTCAATGGTTTACATTATGGTTTACATTTTAGACCATACACTTTTGTAAATTTTAGATGAAATTTAACATTGCCTGAATCCATCATTGCAAGACCATGTAGAACACTTCCATTGACCCCTAAATACCATATATTTCATCTATTCTATTCCTCTCTCCCCCTCTCTCGGGTTCCATGGTGACTACCAGGCTTCACTCCTTGGAGGACAAAGTTCATAGATATTTGTTGTAACACTGAGAGTTTGACACACTAGTCTGTCCACCCCCCCATTAGGAACTGCCCATGCTTTCGATAGACACTGTCCCCTCTGTTTGAGAACATATTGCGCCTCACCCGCATGGGAGACCAATTCCTTTCAACTCATTATGTGGGTCTCCCACAACTGATACAACACACTATGACAAAATGATCACACACACATTCTATGTAAGAATGCACCAGGTGTGCCCTGTCTCAAATGCCACCTCATCCATCACCCTAAACCTGTAACCCTTCCTTGTCATATTGCCAAAAGTGTTTTCTCATCACTGTAGTTTCAACCATTTGCCAACCAATTCCTGGTGTTCAACTGCTCCCGCCCCCAACCCTCCCCCCAGTTCAATGGACAGTCCAACCCATCCTCCCCATCCTACCCCCTGCCAAACTTGCAGCACCCAACCCAATAGTATCCCTAGACTCCTGTCATATCCCTTCACTGCTCAACTACTGACTTCCACCTTATCATAGTTTTCACCCATATGGTCATTTGTTCACAACCTTCTTTTCCCATTCTATTCCTGTAAATCTATCTTCCAGTCTTTAGATCTTTGAGTTGTCTAGATTTGCTTAATTCATATCAGAGAGGTCATATAATATTTGTCCTTCAATACATGGCTTGCTTCACTCACCATAAGGCCTCAAGATTCATCCATGTTATTCCATGTGTTAGTACTGAATTTCTTCTTACATCTGAGTAATATTCCATTGTATGTATATACCATATTTTATTTATCCATTCATATGTTGATGGACATTCAGGGTGATTCTAACTTTTGGCAATCGTGAATAATGCTTCTGTGAACAATGGTGTGCATAGATCTGTGTCCTTGCTTTCAATACACCTGAGTATAAACCCAGCAGTGGAATTGCTGGGTCATATGGAAGATCTATAGTTAGTTTTTTGAGGAACTGCCAAGCTGTCCTTCACAATGGCTGGACCATTCTACATTCCCACCAGTAGTGGATGAGAGTTCCCATTACTCCACATCCTCTCCAACTCCAGTAGTCCTCAGTTTTTTAAAAAGCTGCCAGTCTAAAGGTGTAAAAGGGTATCTCATTGTAGTTTTGTTTTACATTTCCCTAACTGCTATTCATGTTGAGCATCTTTTCATGTGCATTTTGTATTTCACCTTTGAAGAAGTGTCTGTTCACTTGCCAATTTTTTAAAAAGGTTTGTTTGTCTTTTTATTTTTGAGATACAGGAATTCTTTTTATATGAAGTATACTAGGCTCCTATCAGATATATGGTTACCAAATAATTTCTCCCATTGAGTAGGCTGTCTTTTCACTTTCTTTACAAACTCCTTTGAGGTGAAAAAGGCTTTAATTTTGAGGATATCCCATTTATCTATTTTTTCTTTGGTTTCTCATGCTTTGTCTGTGAAGTTCATGAAGACATTTCCTATTACAAGGTCATGTAGTTAGTTTTTCCAATTTGGTAAACAATGCTTTGTTGATTTTTATTCTGATTGCATTATATCTGTATATTACTTTGGGTAGGATAGAAATCTTAATGATACTTAATCTTCCTATCCATAAACATGGAATATCCTTCCATTCACTAAAGTCTTCTTTGATTACCTTTAACAGTGCGGTATAGTTTTCGGTGTATAGGTCATTTACATCTTTAGTTAAATTTATTCCTAGATAGTTGATTGTTTTGTAACTATTGTAAATGGTATTTTTTCTTCATTTCCTCCTCAGGTTTCTCATTATTGGTGTACAGAAATGCCCCTGATTTTTTCTTATAATCTGCGATGTTACTGAACTCATTTATAAATTGTAGAAGTATTGTTGTAGATTTCTCAGGGCTTTCTATGTATAGGATCATGTTGCCAGCAAATAGTGAAATTTTTACTTCTTCCTTTCCAATTTGGATTCCTTTTATTTCTTTTTCTTTCTTCAGAGTTCGGGCAGCTACTTCTAAGACAATGTTAAATAGGAACGTGATAGTGGGCATCCTTGTCTTGCTCCTGATCTTAGAGGGAAAGCTTTTAGGATTTAACCATTATAAATGATGTTAGCTGTGGATTTTTCATATATGCCTTTCATCAGTTCAGAAAGTTTCCTTCTATTGTTTTTTTGCATTGATTTTAACAGGAAAGTGTGCAATATTTCATCGAATGCTTTTCTGCATCTATAGAGATTATCATGTGATTTTTTTTTTTCTTTTGATCTCTTCATGTGGTGTATTACATTGATTGATTTTCTCATGTAGAACGATCTTTGCATACCTGGGGAATGAAACCCACTAAGTCATCGTGTATAATTTGTTTTATGTATTGTTGAATATTATTAGTAAGAATTTTGTTAAGGATTTTAGCATCTTGGTTCATTAGAGAGATTGGTTTGTAATTTTCCTTTTTTTTTGGCATCTTTGTTTGGCTTTGGTATTGGGTAATGTTGGCATCATAGAATGAGTTAGGAAATGTACCTTCTACTTCAATATTTTTGGAAGAGTTTAATCAGGATTGGTGTTAGTTCTTTCTGGAATGTTTGGTAGAATTCACCTGTGAAGCCTTCTAGTTCTGGATTCTTCCTAGTGGGGAGGTTTTTCATAACTGAGTCCACCTCTTTACCTGTCATTTTTTGAGTTCATCAATTTCGTCTTTCATCAATGTAGGCTGCTTTTGTGTTTCTAGGAATTTGTCCATTTCCTCTAAATTATCTTTTTTGTTGGCATATAATTTTTCAAATTATCCTCTTATGATACTCTTTATTTCTGTGGGGCCAGTGGTGATATCCCCTTACTCATTTTTTATTTTCTGCATTTGCGTTTTCTCTCTTTTTTTCTTCATTAGTTTAGCCAAGGGTTTGTCAATTTTATTGATATCCTTAAAGAACCAGCTTTTGGTTTTGTTTATTTTTCTAGTGCTTTCTTATTTTCTATTTCCTTTAGTTCTGCTCTAATCTTTGTTATTTCCTTCTTTCTACTACCTTCGGGGTTAGTTTGTTGTTGTTTTTCCAATTCCTCCAGGTGTGCCATTAGGTCTTAAATTTTAGCAATTTCTTCTATTTTGCTATATGCATTTATGGCATGAATTGCCCTCTCAGTATACCTTTTTCTGCATCCTATAGGTTTTGATATGTTGTATTTTCATTTTCATTCATTTCAAGGTAGCTACTGATTTCTTTTGATATTTCCTTCTTGACCCACTGTTTGTATAAGAGTATGTTGTTTAACTTCCATATCTTTATACCTAGTCTGGTTCTCTGGCCCTTATTGATTTCCAGCTTCATTCCATTATGATCAGAGTAATTATGTTGTATGATTTCAATCTTTCTGAGGTCTTTGAGAATTTTTCTCTGACTTAGCATGTGGTCTATCTTAGAGCATGAGTCGTGTGCGCTTGAGAAGAATTTATATCCCACTGTAATTGGTTATGTATGGTATTCTGCATATGTCTGTTAGGTCCAGATCCTCTAATGTATTATTCAAAGTCTTTCTTCATTGATTCTCTGTTGAGATGTTCTGTCTAATGGTGAAAATGCTGTATTAAAGTCCCCCAATATAATTGTAGAGACACCTATTTCTCCACTTAGATTTTCCAGTGTTTGGCTCATTTAATTTGAGGTACCGTGGTTTGTTGAATAAATGTTTATGATTGTTCTTTATTCTTGAAAGATTACCCCTTTTACTAATATATAGTGTCCATCTTTGTCTCTTACAATAATTTTGCATTTAAAGTCTATTTTGCCTGATAGTATAGCTACTCCTGCCCTTTTTTGGTTATTGTTTCCTTGTAAGATTCTTTTCCAGCCATCCACTCTCAGCCTCCTTGAATCCCTGGATCTAAGGTGGGTTTCTTGTAGACAGCAAATAGATGGGTCATGTTTCCTTAACCATTCTGCCAATCTCACCAGTCTCTTGACTGGTGAGTTTAATCCATTAACATTTAGTGTTATTACTCTCAAAGAATTACTTATTTTAGCCGTATTTTCTTTCAGTTTATGTATGTCATATGTTGTTTTTATTTTCTTCTTGTCTTTTTAGTTGTTCTTACACTCTCCTGCAGCCCTCTCACTCCTGTTTCTTTCCTTTCAACGTGAAGAACTCCCTTTACCATTTCTTGAAAGGCAGGTTTCTTATTGGAATACTCTCTTAATTTCTGTTTATCTGTGAATATTTTGAACTTTCCATCATTTTTGAATGCCAGGTTTGCTGGTTAGAAAATTCTTAGCTGTAAGTATTTTTTCTTTTAGTACCTTAACTATGTCATACCACTGCCTTCTTGCATCCATGGTTTCAGATGAGAAATCAGCACTTAATCTTATTGCATTTCCCTTGTATGTGATGGTTCTCTTTTCTTTTGCTGCTTTCAGTATTTTCTCTTTTTCTTGACCATTGGACAGTTTGATGAGTATATGTTAGGATATATAATGTTTGTAGTACTCTGCTCTTCCTGAATATGTACATCCATCTTCCTCAATAGGGTTAGGACATTTTCAGCCATTATTTCCTCTAAAATACCTTCTGCCCCGTTTCCCTTCTCTTCTCCCTCTAGGATGCCTATGTTTGTGCATTTTGCATTATTGTTCAAATCCCTAAGACCCTGCTGGATTTTTTTCTCTCTTTTTGTCTATCTGTTCTGCTCTCTACTTGATTTCAAATGCACTGTCTTCCACATCACTAATTCTTTCCTCTGCTTGTTCAAATCTGTTTTTATGTGATTCCAATGTGTATTTGATTTCTTGGGTTGTGCCATTAATCACTATCATATCCATTATCTTTTTTATTTATGTTTACAATTTCTTCAGTATGTTCTCCCAATGTCTTCTTATATTCTTAATATTTTCATTCACTTCATTAGATTGGTGCATGATTTTTGTTTGGACAGCTTTGTTTAAATGTTTGATGTTATATATCTCTTCCTGGTTTATGGTTTGTTCATTGGACTGGGCTAGGCCTCCATGTTTCTTGGTATAATTTGTAATTTTTTGTTGCTGTTTGGTCATTTTTTATCTTGATGGATTTATTCAGTTGATTAGCTTCTTTCTCTAAACTAGGGTTTTACTTAGCTACTGTTTTTGTGTGTGTGTGTGTGTGTTTTTTTGAAAATTTATTCTCCTTGTTTTATTTTCTTGTTGTTTTCTATATTTCCTTGAAGGAAAAAGATTAAGGACAGAGAAACTGAGAAAGCCAAAGAAAGAAAAACATAATAGCAATAATAATAGTTAAAGTTAGAAGATGAGCCATATGCGACCTAGTAAATTAATATTTAACTCATGAAATAATAAGAAAAACACTTTTGGATTATATATAATCATTATTAAATGAATGCAATTTTAATATTGTTAATGAATCCAGGTGTAGTTCTACAAGTTTGGTTTCTATATTTTGTAAATTTTCATTTAGAATCTTTTCATTAACTCTCTCTTCAAAATTTTCTCAGTGTCTTTCCATTTTTATGTTTCCATTATATTTGAATTTAAAAAGAAAAACCATAAGCATATAGTTATCATTTCAGCTAAGAAATTAGTGATGTTTAGCTATGCTAAGTAGATGAACAAAGATAGCTAAAAGAAGAAGAATAATTTTATATTTACCATAAACATAAACCTTGCATTTTTATCTTGACCCCATCATTGGCCTTTTCAATCACTTTAATATTTTTACTACAGGAGTATTACAAGTAAGTATATATATATATGTAAATCAATGTAATGTCATATATTATGTGTATATAATTTGATATTTGAATGATTTTTAAAATATATATGAAACTATGAAAGTGCAACTTTTGGAAAGGCATTTAGATTTTCAAAATGTCCTTAGGATTATTTCAATGTTTCTCAAAGGTATTATAAATAACACCATTTTAACATGAAATATGATATAAAAGTAATTAGAACATATAGTCCCTCAGCTCAATTAATTTTTTGATTCTTGGGGATATAGTGTATATTTATATGAAGAAAATCAAACATATTATGAAATATGTGATCTCCTTACCCTCATCAATGGTTCATTAAGAAAGGACAAAAAATGGAAATTTCTGGCATTATGGTATATTCTAAATTTTCTTTAAAGCCATGTATATATCTTTGATTTCTACTTAATATGTCATTCACTCACAATTTCACAACATTTTTGGATTTAGAACTTCCACACTAAGGTTTTTTCATATCTAAGAGCTGAACTTTTTTTTTTTTTTTAATTTATTGAAGTATATCATTCTTACATGAACATACATGAACTATAAGTGCTCAACAAACAACCATACATAACATCATACAGGGCTTCCACGCATCGTTCCCCCAAAAACACCCTGCATTGTTGTGAAACATTTGTTAAAAAATCATGATAGAGCATTGTCAAAATATTACTACTAACTATTGTCCATATCTTCTTCCCCTATACAATTTTTTTAAGGATTTGTTTATTTATTTATTGACTTTTATCCATTTTTACCCTCCCCCCTTCCCCTGTTTTTGTTGTTTCTATGTCCATTCACTCGGCAACTCTCTGTGTCAATTTCCTGCCCTCTCTTCTCATCCTTCTCCTCCTGTCTTCACTGGGATTCGATCCTTGGGATCTCCGATGTGGGAGAAAGGCATCCCACCATCTATGCCACCTTAGTTCCTGGTTTTTCACTGTGTCTTGTCTTGGATCTCCCTTGTGTCACTCTCCTTTTATGTCATCATCTTGCTACATGGTTCGTGGTGCCTGACTGTGTACCCATGCATGGGGCCGGGCAGTTCACTGGCTAACGGGGCCTGGCGGTGCACCCATGCATGAGGCCTGGTGGTCCATGCATCTTCTGTATTTTTCTTTTTTTTAATTTTTACCGGGAGGTCCTGGGGATTGAATCCAGGTCCTTCCATATGGGAGACAGATGCCCAACCACCTGAGCCAGTTCTGTCCCCCTGCTATATCTCTTAAGGTGGACCAAAGATCCCTAAGGTTACAGTCCTTTCCAATACAGGATGGTCATATAATAAATAGAGTTTAGTTCATCATCAGCATTCTAAAAACCAGACCTAGGGAGAAAAACTTTGTCTGGGGACACATGCATGGTTTCTAATATAGAGAATGTTTAGCCTAGCCTGATTATCACAAAATCAGGTCAGCGAGAATACTTGCACAGAGCTGAGTTGGTTTTATTTCAGAATCCTCAATAGTTAATTTTTCCTATACACAGAAAAAGGACAATTGTACAATAGAGAAATAAATGACATCAATGGAAACGTATAAAGCAATTTTATGCTTTATTTCTATTCTTCATGTATTTCATGGCTTTATTCCTTTTGCTTCCTAGGTCAGTTTGAATTTGGAGAAAATGGCCAATTCTACCATAAAGAATGAGTTTCTCCTCCAGGGTTATTATGACAATCTGAACTAAGGCTTCTGTAACCATTTTATTCCTACTCATGTAATTAGCCACACTTACAGGGATTATTTTGATTGTTATTGCCACTACATCCACCATAAACTTCACATATACTTTTGCCTCTGGAATTTTTGCATCACAGTTGTGTGCTACTTTTTGATCACTTATCTGATGCCTGTGTCAATGCTCTCACTTACAGCAGGGTCATTTCATTGGCATCTGAGTGTGCAACTCAGATCTTCCTGGTCATTTACTTTAGATATGTGGAATTGATATTCCTTACCATCATGGCCTGGGACCACTATATGGCCATTTATCAGCACCTGTTATACCTTATAATAATGAAGCTCCGGGTATGTGTCCATATGATCTTGTCTTCATTACTCAATGGTCTGGCCTACTCTGGAATCCATACTGCTACCATATTCAAGCTGCCCATCTGTGAATCCAACATGTTCCATTAGTTCTTTTGTGATATTCTAAAGCTCTCATGCTTTGACATCTTCTTTACTGAGATTATAAATCTTGTCACTTCCATGGTGATTGATTGTGGCTCCTTCCTCTTAATTGCAATATCTTATATTCATATAATTTCAACTACACTCAAATTTTCCACCAGCAGAGATCAAGGAAAGAGCTCTGTCTCTCACATCTTCCTGTTGTCTGACTTTCTCAGCTCTGACATAGATGTGTATCCCAAGCCTTGCATAACATCTAAAAAATTAAAGACATGCTTATTTCTGTATTTTAGACCATACTTCCTCCATTCCTGAATCTTACCATCTACAGTCTTGAAAAAAAACAGGAAAAGGAAACTGTGTGGGAAATTAATCTCAAGAAAGTTTTAGGAAAATTTTAAGGATTTTTCAGTTTTAACTCATATTAATTAGTGAATTTCATACTTATATACTATATACTCATTGTCTGTGTGTTTCTGAGGCCCAATAATGTTAATATTATATGATGCCTTGACATTTAGCACAATAGGGAATGCCTCAAAAGGTATAACTGCAAGTTACCATCCCATGTATGCTCTAGCAGATGAAGTCCTTAGAAGCACAACACTCAAGGAATAGTTCTTACTGTTCAATGAGTTGCAGGGTTCATTTCTCCACTGGCCTACAGAATTATTCAAACAAGCCAATCAGCCTTTCATGGAAATAAAGGTTTCCCCATTGTCTTGTATTTATAAAACTACTTCATACAGACCCTGATTGTTCACTTTATTACCCACTGTCACCTGTGTGGAGTTCTGCATGATGAGTGGTGTCTTCCACCCACAGACTGTGAATAGATGTGAATAATAAAGTGCTGACAACCTTACCTGTCCAGTATTTGGTGTCCTGTGTTCTTACATTCCCATAACTCTAGTGTGGGAATCCCTCCATTAACAATGAGATGAAGGGAAGTTGATCTAAGTAAGGTTTTATACATTACCTCATTTAAAAATAACATTTAAACCTGAGTAATCAATCTGAAATGTAAGTTTGCATTTTGCATTACACTTTTCATTTAAATTTTGTAAATTGTGTAAAGATATTTAATAATTGCATATTTTAATAAATGAATATGATAAAATATATTTGTTGAAAATATTTTAGTTAATGTAAATTTGATTCATCAAATATTAGCAATGTTTATAATATCTCAAAAAATATAACAAAACAATAATTATATAACTTGCAAACCATACTATATGATTTTATTAAATGCAATGTGAAGTAAAATATAAATAATAATGTACTCAGTTAAGCAGTTAAATAATTTTTTAATTCCACAAACAAAATCCAAAATATATTATATATATGAATAGTGTATTCAAAATAATTTTGCAAATCATCTGGAAAGTGAAACAAATAAGCCCACAAAATGAGCACTAAGACCACTACTGTTTTAGACTCATTATTATGATTTATAAAATGCTCTGCTCTATTAGAGAGCAACATTTACCACCTTGTATGATTTTTAATTAAATTATTTTAACAATTCCATCCTGAATGGAATATTTTCAGAGAAAAACTCTTTGTTGTCAGGATACAAATCAATTATTTTACTCTGATATGCGACGTGTCCTTTTTCCTGAATTAATGGTTATGTCTGACAATTATTAAAATATGATGCCTTATTGTATGTGCTAATGATTAAGCCAAATCAAATACTACATTTATTTCAGTTCTGTTTGACTCCATAACATAAAACTTCTATCTGTTATGTAGCCTAAAAATGGGTGTCATTATTTGCTTATTAGGATAGAGAAGATAATTCTCTCTAAACTTTTTTTTTTACTTTTTTAAAAATTGAAGTTTTCATTCATACATGAATATCCATAAAAATTAAATGTATATATATGTTGTGAACTTACAAAAGAAATATTCATATCATCATATAGGGCTCCCATACATCACCTCACTACCAAAACCTTGCATTGTTGTGAAACAATTGTTACAAATTATGAAAGATAATCATCATAACATTACTACTAACTATTGCTAACCCTAACTCCCACCCACCCAATTAAGGGCACACTGTGATAGTATTATATACTTGTAATAGTTCATGAGAGAATGCTCTCATGTTTGTTCTGTTAACAACAGTCCATCTTCTACCACAGGACTTGCTGTGTTATACAGTTCCATGATCTGTACTATCATTCAAAGTGTGCACTCAGTGGCTATCATATTCATCACAGAGTTGTGCTGTCATCTCACCTCAGCCAATTTTACAAAATTACATTATTTCAAAAGGAAAAATCCCATACTCACTTATACTCCCCTTTTGTTGTTCCTTAGAATTGGTATAATGTCTTATTTGTCATTGCTGCAAAAATATTACAATGTTACTGCTAATTATAATCCATGACTTACATTAGTCATAATTTTCCCATATAGCACCATAAAATTAACAGTTTGTAAAGGAAAAACATTCTTATACTGTTAACCACAATCTTCATTCACCACCAAAATCACTATGTTATACAATCCTTACAATGTTCTCTAGCTTCCTTTCAACTGAAATATTACATCCACAAACTACACCCTCATGCCGCAATCACATTTACAAATCAGCAGCATTTGTTATACTCACTGTAAGGTGTTACAATCAACTCTATTCATTATTATATATTTACAATAAACCTTATTAAAAATTGTATATACAGTAACCATCATTTCCCATTCTCAACCCACATTCAATTTCCAAGTAATCTACAGTCTAGAATTTACCACTGTCAGAATATTCAAAGTTTTAGTTCATATTAGTTATACCATATAATATTTATCCTCTTGTATCTGACTTATGTCACTCAACATAATGTCCTCAAAATTCATCCATGTTGTCATATGCAACCTGATTTCATTTCTTCTTACAGTTGAATAGTATTCAATTGTATGTATATATCACATTTTGTTTTTCTAGCATTCAGTTGATGGGCACTGAAATGTTTCCACATTTAAGAAATTGTGAATAATGCTGCTATGAACATTGGAGTGCAAAGGTCAGTCAGCATCCTTGCTTTCATTTCTTCTGAATATTTCTAGTAGCAGGACTGCTGCCTAATACAGCAGTTCTATATTTAGTTTCTTGAGGAAGAGCCAAAATGTTTTCTATAAAGTCTGCACCACTCTACATTCCCACCAACAGTGAAGGATTATTCCTATTTCTCACGTTGTGTCCAGCACTTATAGTTTCCTGTTTTTGAAATAATGGACAATATAAGGTGTGAAATAATATCTCTGTGTAGTTTTCATCTGCATTTCCTTAGTAGCTTATCCTGTTGAACATGTTTCCACTTGTTTTTGGCTATTTGTATTTCCTCTTTAGAGAAGTGTTTTTTCAAGTCATTGAAAGTCAGCTTTATTTAGGTTGTTTGCCTTTTTATAGTTGGGTTGTAAGATCTCTTTATATAGCATGGATATCACACCTTGATCAGATATATGGATTTCAAATATTTTCTCCCATTGTGTAGGCTGCCTTTTCAATTTCTTGTCAAAGTCCTTTGAAACACAAAAGTGTTTAAGTTATAGGAGATCTTATTGACTATTTCTTTCATTGCTTGTGCTTTGGGTGTAATGTTTAAGAAACCATCAGCTATCACAAGATCCTAAAGATATTTCCCTACATTTTATTCAAGAAGTTTTTGGTTTTAGCTTTATATTTAGGTCTTTCATCCATTTTGAGTTTTTTTTTTTTGGTACAAGCTGTGATATAGAGGTCCTCCTATGGTTTTTTTGGATTTAGATATCCAGTTCTTCAAGAAACACTTGTTAAATATATTGATCTGACCCAACCAGGAGTGCTTGAGAGCCTTATCAAAAATCACTTTTTCCATAAATTTAAGGATCTATTTATGAGCATTCAATTCTATTCCATTGGTCAATATATCTATCTTTATGACAATATCATGCTATTTTTATCACTGTAGCTAAATAATATATTTTAAAGTCAACATGTGAGAGTCTACCAACTTCATTCTTCATTTTAAGATATTTTTCACTATCAGGACCAATTGCTCTTCCAAATAAAATCCTAACTCTAAGCCAATGAGGTAGACAATGTAATTGAAATGGACAAATTCCTAGAAACACACTTACAACCTACACTGGTCCTAGAAGAAATAGAAGATCTCAACAAACTAATCACAAGTAAGGAGATTGAAAAGGTCATGAAAATCCTTACAAAGATGAAAATTCCAGGACCACATGATTTGCAGGTAAATTCTACCTATCATTCAAAGAAGAATTAACACAGATCTTGTTCAAACTCTTCCAAAAAATAGAACTCATTCAATGAAACCACCATCACCGTAATACCATTCAATGCCAAACTCATTCAATGAAACCACCATCACCGTAATACCAAAGCCAGATAAAGATAACATGAAAAAATAAAATTATAGACCAATTTCTCTAATGAATATAGATGCAAAAAAATCAACAAAATACTTGCTAATCAAATACAATGGCATATTAAAGGAATTATACATCATGACCAAAGGGTTTTATCCCAGGTATGCAAAGGTGATTCAACACAAGAAAATCAGTCAATATACTATATCACAGCACAAAATTGAGGAGAAAAAATCACAGGATGACCTTGATTAATGCAGAAATGTCATATGACAGAATCTAACATCCATTCTTGATGACAGGAATAGAAGGAAACTTCCTCAAATGATGAAGTGCATACATGCAAAACCCAGAGCTAACATTGCACTCAATGGAGAAAACCTGTATGCTTTCCTGCTGAGATTGGGAACAAGACAAATAAGTCCACTATCACCACTGTTTTTTAATATTGTGGTAGAAGATCTAGCTAAAGCACTTAGGCAAGAAAGAGAAATTAGAGGATCCAAATAGAAAATGAGGAAGTAAAACTTTCACTCTTTGTTGATGACATGATCCTATATCAGAAAATCCTCCCAAATACACAACAAAGCTCCTAGAACTAATAGAGGATTCCAACAAAGTGACAGCATACAAGATTAATAAACAAAAGTCAGTAAAATTTCTGTATACTACTAATAAGCAATATGAGGTAGAATTATGGAAATTAATCCCATGTACAAAAGACTAAAATTATCAAATATTTGGGAATAAATTTAAGCAAGGACATAAAGGATTTGCATTTGGAAAACTACTAAACATTGTTAAAAGAAAGCAAAAAAAAAAAAAAAAAAAAAAAAAAAAGCCTTAAATAAATGGAAGGACATCCCAAGTCTATGGATTGGAAGAGTAAATATTGTTAAGATGGTAGTTCTACCCAAATTATCTACTGATTCAATGCAACCCAAATAAAACTTAAAAACAGCCTTTCACTTTTTTTAACAGAATTGCAAAGGCCAATTTTCCTTAAACTTCTATTTTCCAAAGTTGCATAAATTTTGCCCCATTGTATTAGTTTCTTGATCTGCCACAACATATTACCATAAACTGTTGACTTAAAAGAATTGAAATAGATACTCTCATATTTTTGGAGACTAGAAGTCCAAAATCAAGTTGTTGGAAAAGTTTATTCCTTCTGAATGATCTGAGGAAATATCTAGTCCCTGCTTGTCTCCTACCTTCTCCTCTTCTTTGCTGCTTAGGAAAGAGCATTCAGATAGGTCATGTCAGAATCTAGGGTCATGATTTCACTCCAAATTAATAATTATATATACTCTTCATCTGCTTTGAACTTTTGAGATGAAATTTAATAGTCAGTTTTAAAATTTTCATTGAAAGTGTTGTATCATAAGAATTTTTTTCTTTACAAAATTTCTCTTGGTTTTCCATTTCTGAAATTGTTAAGATGACCACATAATTAGAAGCAAATTTCCATTTTCCAGATCTATATCATTACTTTCATTACAGGTGCCATTCCTTGGAATTACATTGTGCTTTTTCAAGTCATTCCAACTCTTATGATGTATAATCATCTAATTCGTCAACCAAGGATTGGTGGCTTTGTAAATACTTTTGAGAAACTGTGAAGTGTACACCTGAGAAAAGCAACATTAGAATCAACAAATATAACTAATGTTTGTACAGTAATCCTGAACCAGCCTCCTTTTGGTCAAGTCTAAATCATGTGAACAGATTCTGTGTGCTTGTTGGCACCCTTGTCCATACCCAATTTACCTGTTATTACATTTTAAAATAAGGACTTTTGGTAATAGGAGACATTAACCAGAACACATGTGCCACCATGAATTGACTAGAAATTGTATATAGTAATTCTATTTTCAGGCAACTTTAGAGCAAGCACATTTAAATCACTTGATCTTTTTTAAAGACACACAGACTATTTATTTCCTTATAATTTTCATTTTAATTAAAATTTTAAATGTAGCATTCTAATTCAGTGTAAACTTCTTTTTCCTCCTACAGTGAAGAAATGAGCATATAGACAAGATATGATTTATTCACCTTTTCAGAGATTTTTGTTCCAGCAGGTATAGAGATGGCAAAATATTAAAGCAACATTTAAGAAAGAACAAATGTAGAAGTATAAGTATTAGACCCTCAAAATAGTATGCACATGTTTCCTACATGGGAGATACCTTCAGCCCAATGCTCATATTACAAGGTGTACAACTTCTAATTTTGGTAAATATTATAAAATGCTCAGCAAGCATCTGAAGACATTCATGCCCTGTAAATCAAAATTTACAACAGAAATGCAATAGTGTCATCTGTATTTAGTTATTTATGTTAAAGAATTTGATGAGTGAAAAATATAATTACTTATTTCCTGAGAAGCAGTAACAAAAACATTTTAGTTTATATGACTTACAGAAAGTCATATAAATTATTATGACTGAGATAATCATGTCAGATTCATAAGAAACAAATGTTATAAACTTTGAGACTAATCAGAGCACTACAGATAATTACATTTTTATTTTTTTTTTACTTTTTCTCAAAATTATTTGGTTAATATCATTATCCAGAAGATGTACATTTACAGGTAATAATTTCATGTACCAAGAAGAAACAGAAATCAATTTCCATGACTGTATAAATCATAATTGCTTCTGATTAACAATGTTAGGAAAATATCTGATAAAGTAGCAACCTTGCCAGTATTCCAGAAAAACAGAAAAACTCCATTTTTACATACATTTCCTGACGCAATTATCATTTTCATGGATCTTCCAGATGTGTGAACTATGTATGATGGTCATAACAATGAAATGTAAGTTTCATGAATAACTTGAACAACAAATTGAATATTTGTCAGTACTTATTGATAGACAACAATCCTGATTGATGTTCTTGGGTGGTTTTGCTTGTGTTGAGTATTTACTCAGTATCTAGAATCATACAGAGATGGAAATAAAATGAGTTTTGATGCAAAAACTTACCAATTCCTCTCTCATCTAATGTCAAATATTGCAAAAAATTAGATGGTATCTCTCCTGAAAGCAAAGACAACATTAATAAAATAAATAATAATTAAAATGCTACTTTTATAGACTCAAATACAATATATATATTTACCTATATTCAGTTGACTCTTATAGAGCAACCCAGTTGTTTTCTGAAATTATAAATTTTCTCAGAATACATTAGATAAAGAACATGTTGAAGTATTTTATTTTGATGAAGTTCAATTTATATATACTATATTGTGCTATATGATGAGATTTATGTGCCCCTTTTAATCTTCATATTTTCAGGTTATTAATTTTATTTTCTATAACTTGTGTGTGTATATATATATTCTATTTTCTTAGTTATATTATGCATATAATTTATAGATAATTTAATTTCCTCTTTTATTAATTTAGAGAATAAATTTTATAATGGAAAAAACAAAATTAATGCATTACTTCTAATTTTCAAGATTGACCCTTACATAATCATTGCTAATGTTTGATTTTCTTCACAGCCTCCCCTTAATTTCAAGAGGGCAATTTAAAAAATTGATTTTCAAATAATTTCAAACTTAAGTGGAAGTATATTTGAAAACATATGAAAAAATATTATAAAACTCTAATATGCTGCCAACCCTGGTACCCAGATTTACCAACTTTTACCTTTTTAGCACTTTTGTTATTTCTACATTGTAGTCTATCTATATCTATCTATCTATCTATCTATCTATCATCTATCTATCATCTTTATATATCTAATATTCTAAATATTTGAGAGTGTGTTGCATGCCTAATATTCCTTTACGTTTTAATAGTTCTATGAATATTTCATAAGAACACGGACTTTCACTTAGGTAACTTTGTTAGCTACAATTTTTAAGTTTTAAAAAGAAATTTAACATTAATATAAAAGTTGCTGTTTGCGTGTCTTATTTTCAAATATCCCAATTATATCATTATGGGAAGTTTCCATTATTAGATACAGTCCAGTATCCCCTATTGCTTCTAATTGGCATTGCCTCTTCAGTCTCTCACTTAAAAAAAAAAAAAAAGTGTTACCATAGATACACATACATAAAAATCCCCCATGTCTAAAATTGGATGGGATTAATCACAATTACAATGGGGTTCTACCATCAGCATCATCCAATACTGAAACTTTTCCATCACCTCAAGCAGAGACCCTACACCCACTATCCATTAACTCCCCATACACCTCTCTCTGGCACATGGTAATCTGCACACTCCTTCTCTCCGTATGAATTTACATATTCTAACTATTTCATATAATTAGAGCTTACAAGATTTAGAGCTTTTATCAGGATTATTAATACATATTGTTTCTCTCTCACACAAACATGCACATGTACTGAAAGAAAAATCATAAACCTTGTCACAATGCGTGCTTTGTAAAAAATTTTAATTATACTACCAATAGCATTACATTACCACATATTAAATTATGAACTAAAAGATATTGATTTAGTACCATTTTTAACTATCAGTTAAACAAAAAGGTTAATGTATTCCACAAAGGTCATCAGATAAAACTGATGGTCAAACATGAATTAGTCAACACTCTGAATCAAAGGAAAATATCACATTGAAAGACACCTTGAAAGAAGAAATTTAGGAAGGTTATTTACAAAGTTTTGGGGTCTGATATCCAACTACTTAAGGCATGATTTCAATGTAGAGAACTATTTGGGTTTTGGCAAAGTGCACAACTAATGGACATAATGAGAAAAAGATGTTGAGTTGAGATATTGTAGCAAATCTTCCTGAGTTCCGTCTTTTCTTATAAGCAGGTGATTTGCCTTGGTGAACAAAATTTTTAACTATAAATGTTACTATATTTTAATTAATTCACTTTAATTTTAAAGTGAAGGTATTTATTGTTTTGCAATTCATGAGTTAAAATTTATTGGTTTACAATTCCTCCTGTTCTGGCATTTACTGCAACCCACAGTTACGTTGATGCATAAATTCTCAGCTCTCAGTTTCACCTTTTATTTATTCACCTGTCTCATCTGTAATGTAGATTATTGCTGTTTATCGATGTGATCAATCCAAATTGCACCCTTCTTTGGTATAATATCATTGAATAGC
>JAQZBX010052676.1:0-19069 GCA_029593785.1 Cabassous unicinctus | reverse complement strand
TATATATATATATATATATATATGTTTTAAACATATCAATTTTTATTGATACATATTAATAAAGCATAGAATTCATCCAAAGTGTACAATCAGTGGTGCTTGGTATGATCGCATAGTTGTTCATTCATCACTTCAATCACTATTAGAACATTTTCATTATTTCAACAATAATAATAATAATAAACAAAAACCAGAGAAACAAAGAAGCAAACAAGAAAATTCTTTATCTTTCAAGGTCTCTGTGCCTCCTCTGCTGTAACTTGTTGCTATTTCTGAGTATTGTTGCACAATTGTTTATTCATCTATTAAGCAGTTTTATTGAGATATAGTCACACACCCTATGATCTATCCATAGTGTACAATCAGTGGCTTTTTGTATAAGCACAATATTGTGCATTCATCACCACAAAAAATTTTAGAACAATTTCAATACTCCAAAAAGAAAAACTCCACACCCCTTAGCAATCCTTCCACAGCCCTAGGTAAACATTAATCTAATTTCATTTTTATAAATTGATTTATATTTACATTTTATGTAAATAGAATCATACAATATGTAGTACTTTGTATCTGGTTTCTTTCACTTAGCATAATGTGTTTTATATCTGATATTAATATCTTATAGTATTAACATGCATTTGTTCTCTTTCAAAGACAGACAGTCTTATATATGCAATTTCACCCCTAGTTATATTTCACATGTGGTTTTACTATTCTATAAATCCCATGTTACATTTTTTAGCGTTCCTTTTATTAATATACATGACCTTAGACTTTCCCTTTAAACCACTCTTATACCCATGTAATAATACTGCTAGTAACTAATATTATGTTGGACTTTTATCTTTTCTATTCATTTCCAAAGATTAACACACATTCTTTGTACCAATTCTGCACAAGTTAACCTACAGGTTTCCATTCTTTGGCCCAGGGGTTCTTTACCTGTTTTTTTCCATGGACCCTTTTGCCAGTCAGGTGAAATCCATGGCCCCGTTACTAAGTCCACCCTATACTGTATATTAATTAATAAATATATCACACTAGCACTGGCAGGTCCCCGAAAGCATAATTTTTTGTTTTGAATTTCATTTCAAGCTCATGAGAACTCCTTGTTAAGAACCCCTGCTCTTACCTCATTCTATTTTCTGGTGCCTGGTATTCAAGTTAGTAATTCCATAAGATTATACAATATATTTAGTTCACAGTAGCGCAATAATACAGTATTTGTTCTTTTGTGTCTGGCTTGCTTCACACAACATAATGTCTTCTAGGTTCATCCATATAGTCATATGTCTCATGACTTCATTTCTTCTTATATATGCATAATATAGTATCATGTGTATACACCACAATTTGTTTATTGATTCGTGTGTTGATGGACACCCAAGTTGTTTCCAGCCTCTGGCAATTGTGAATAATGGTGCTGTGAACATCGGTATCCAGATGTCTATTCGTGTCACTGCTCTAATTTCTTCTGTTTATATACCTAGAATTGGTATTCCCAGATCATATGGCAAGTTTATATTCAAATTACTTAGGAACTGCCAAACAGTCCTCCACAGTGGCTATACCATTCTACATTCCCACCAACAGTGAATAAGCTCTCCTATGTCTCCACATCCTTTCCAACATTTGTAGTTCTCTGTCTTTTTAATAGTGGCCAATCTAACAGGTGTGAAATGATATCTCATTGTACCTTTGATTTGCATTTACCTAATCACTAGTAAAGTTGAGCAATTTCCATTGTTCCATTTTTCAAATATGCAAATACATATTTGCCATTTGCATTTTTTCTTTAGACAAATGTTTATTCAATCTTTTGCCCATTTTTAAATTGGATTTTTTATCTTTTTATTGTTGAGTTGTAGCATCTCTTTATATATCATGGATATTAAACCCTTATAAGATATGTGATTGCCAAATATTTTCTCCCACTGAGCCAGTTGCCTTTTTACCCTTTTGACAAAGTCCTTAGAGGTGCAAAAGTATTTCATTTTGAGGAGGTTCCATTTATCTGTTTTTTCTTTTATCGCTTCTGTTTTGGGCATAAGGTCCAAGAAACCACCACCTACCACAAGGTCTTTAAGATGTTTCTCTAATTTTTCTTCGAGTAGTTTTATGGTCCTGGCTTTTATATTTTGGTGTTTGATCCATTTTGAGTTGATTCTTGTATAGAGAGTAAGGTAGGGGTTCTCTTTCAATCTTTTGGTTGTTGATATCCAGTTCCCCCAGCACCATTTGTTGAAGAGACTGTTTTGTCCCATTAACATGGCTTTGTTAAATTTGTCAAAAAGCAGTTGGCCTAAGATGTGAGGCCTTATTTCTGGACTCTCAATTCTATTTCACTGATCAATGTGTCTATATTTATGCCAGTACCATGCTGTTTTAACTTCTGTAGCTTTGTAATATGTTTCAAAGTCAGGCAGGGAATTTCCTTCTACATCGCTCTTTTTTTATATAATGCTTTTGTCTGTTTGGGAGAACTTTCTCTTCCAAATGAATTTGGTAATTGCCTTTTCTATTTCTTTAAAGTAGACTGTTGGTATTTTGATTGGTATTGCATTGAATCTATAAATCAATTTGGTTAGGATTGATATCTTCATGATGTTTAGTTTTCCAATTCATGAACACGAACTGTCTTTCCATTTGTTTATGACTTCATTGATTTCTTTTAGCATTGTTTGTAGTTTTCTGCATATAGGTCTTTTATTTCTTTGGTTAAATTGATTCCTAGGTATTTGAGTAAATGGATTTTTTCCCCTGATTTCCTCCTCAGAATGTTCAACACTAGTGCACAGAATCATTACCGATTTTTGAATGCTGATCTTAAATCTTGCCACTTTGCTGACCTCATTAGCTGAAGTAGCTTTGTCCTAGAGATTTCAGAATTTTCTAAAATATGGGATCATATCATCTGCAAATAGTGTTTTACTTTCTCATGTTCTGTTTGAATGTGTTTTTTTTTTCCTTCTATAATTGCTCTAGTTAGAGCACCTAGCACAATGTTGAATAAAAATGGTGACTGTGGGCTTCCTTGTCTTGTTCCTGATTTTAGAGAGAAAAATTTAAACTTTCCCTGTTGAGTTCAATGTTGGCTATGGATTTCCCATATATGCCCTTTATTATATTGAGGAATTTTACTTCTATTCCTGTGTTTCAAAATGTTTTTATCAAAAAAGGATGCTGGATTTTGTAGAATGCTTTTTCATCATCAGTCCACTGATCATTTTTTTTTTTTTTTACTTCTATTTGTGAATGTGGTGTATTATGCTACTTGATTTTCTTATGTTGAACCACCCTTGCTTACCAGGAATGTATCCCACTTGGTCATGATGTATAAGACGCTTGATGCACTGTTGAACTCTGTTGGCAAGTAATTTGTTAAGAATTTTTGCATTTTTGTTCATTAGAGAGATTGGTCTGTAATTTTCTTTTCTTGTAGTATCTTTAACTGGCTTTGATATTAAGGTGATGTTGATTGATAAAATGTGTTGGATAACTTTCCTTTTTCTTCAATTTTTTGAAAGTGTTTAAACAGGATTGGAGTTAATTCTTCCAAAATGCTTGGTAAAATTAATCTTTGGAGCCATCTGATCATGATTTTTCTTTCTTGGGAGACTTTTGATGACTGATTCAATCTCTTTAAATGTGATTGGTTTGTTAAATTCTTTTACTTCTTGTAGTATCAGGGTAGGCTGTTCATGCATTTCTAGGAATTTATCTAGATTGTCCAGTTTGTTGGCATAAGGTTTCTCATAATATCCTCTTATGATCCTTTTATTTCTGTGAGATCAGTTGTAACTTCACCCTTTTCATTCCTGATTTTATTTATTTGCATCTTCTCTCTTTTTTTGTTTCTCTAGCTAGGGACTTTCAATTTTATTGATCTCAAAGAAGAATAAGCTTTTAGTTTTGTTGATTTTTTTCTCCTTTTTTTTGTTCTCAATTTTATTTATTTCTGCTCTAATCTTTTTTATTTCCTTCCTTCTGATTACTTTGGGAATGGTTTGCTGTTCTTTTTCTAGTATTTCCAGTTGTTCAGTTAGATCTTTGATTTTAGCTTTTTCTTCTTTTTTAATATAGGCCTTTAGGGTTATAGATTTCCTCTCAGGACTGCCTTCGCTGTATCCCATAAGTTTTGATAAGTTGTGTTCTCATTTTCCTTTGTCTCAATATATTTACTAATTCCATTTAAAATTTCTTCTTTTTCCCACTGATTATTTAGGAGTATTTTGTTCAGCCTCTACATATTTGCAAATTTACCCCTTTCCTGTCTATTATTGATTTCCAGTTTCATTCTCTTATTATTTGAAAAGGTGCTTTGTATAATTTCACAATTTTTATTATTTTTGAGACCTGCATTATGACCTAACATGTGGTCTATCCTGGAGAAAGATCCATGAGCACTAGAGAAGAATGTGTAACCTGCATATGTTTATTAGTTCTAGCTTGTTTATCACATTGTTCAAGTCTCTGTTTCCTTGTTGATCTTCTGTCTAGTTTTTCTATTTAATGATGTGAGTTATGTGTTGAAGTCTCTAATTGTTATTGTAGAGATGTCTGTTTATTCAGTCAGTTTTGCCATAGTTTGCTTCATGCATTTTGGGCCATCATGGTTAAGTGCATAAATATTTATGACTGTTATTTCTTCCTGGTGAATTGTCCCTTTTATTAATATATAATGACATTCTTTATCTCTTATAACTTTTTTTGCATTTAAAGTCTGTTTTTCTGATATTATCATAGCTATACCTGTTCTTTTTTGGTTACTGTTTGCATAGAGTATCTTTTACCAACCTTTCATTTCAACATTTACTAAGATATACTCTTGAAACAGAATTATGGTTTGGATAAGTGAAGTCTTAAATAATTTAGCCCACCTGAGTATATTACTTCTTGTGAAAATCTACATTCACTGCCGGCAATATACAGAATAGGGCGTTAACACATATGTAATAAAGGCATAAATATCACTTCTCACTTTCATATCATTGGTCTGACTGAAAGTTTGAATGGACAATCAAAATCTCACTCAAACCATGATAAAAAATGTTTAGCTTGGTCATTGAAATGTGTGCATGCTCAAAATGAATATGAGAGAAGGTAGAGGGTGGTGGCAAATTCCATGGAAAATGTTTCTAAGTTCAGAAGGTAGGTAGAAGCGAAGAAGTAGAGAAAATGTATTATACCTTTGTATAATATGTTTTCCAGTCTTAGCATGGATTTAAATTAATTGCTAGACAGGAAAGTTGATATAATTACACTATACTAATATAGAAGATTGATAGATACAGAAAGTGGTAGAGAAGAAGAGAGAGAGAGGAAGATGAAGATAAAGGTTATAATAAGGAATGGGCTCATTTGATTATGGATTCCAAATTCAAAAGGTGGACAAGAGGTTGAAAATTCCACTGAGATGGTTCTTGGATTTTTGATTCTGAAATTCTCAGGCTGGAAAATCAGGGAAGAATAGAAGATGCAATTTTAAGGAATAATTATGTCTGATTTTGACCTGCAATTCATTGAATGAAGACCTTCAAATGGTGGATCAGGCATACCTACATTGTAAGTATAATATATTTTAGTGAAGATCAACTGGTTGCAGATGCTAATTCCATCTATGAAATATATTGAAAACAATAACTGAGCCATTGTTTGCAAATAAATGGATGCCGTATACTAGCTAAGTTGATACATAAACTTAACCAACATAACCTCCTACTCCTTAAACCTTCCTTAATCTCCAAATAACAATCTAAACTAGCTTTGGTTCAACCCACTAAGACCAGCTGAGGTGTTTGCTGAGGACAAAGGGAATATGGATTGGGTAGTGGAATATAGACATAAATAAAAATTGCAACCACTTGCCAAAAAGTGGACAACAATAATGAGTTTTCTTTCATATTTTGTTGTGAATATTTTAGTGTGTATATTTACAAATATTTACATTTACATAATATGAACACAGAAACCCACACATTTCCAAAATCTTTTATTTTTCCCATTTCTATTTATATAACATAAATTTTAACATTATATCTTCTTCAGTGGAAAAAGTTAGCATGCTAAGTTGTATCCACATTGTTTATATCAGTTCCGAAGAAGTATGACTTCATTTATGTCAAATCTTTGCTCTCTCTCTCTGTGTCTCACTCTATTTGGTCTTTTTATCTAACAGGTTCTTGTCAATTAAATTATGTAACCTCTCAAAAAACATGTTCATAATCTCAATATGACTTCCTGTGGGTGTGAACTCATTTATAAGAAGGACACTTTGATTAAGTATTATCAGTTAATGTGTAGACTCATTTGTGACTAGGATCCTGTAGGATGGTATTTTTGAGTGGTTGAACCTGAATCAGGAATCTCTGAAAGGATTACTGGAAGCCTTATAAAAATAAAGAAGTCAGAGATTCCACAGGTAGAAGCTATAACCAGAAGTCAGGGTATACAGAGGAGCAAATATGAGGTGGTGATCTAGGATATTGTCTGTGACAGGACACAGAGAGCAAACGATAGAATCCCAAGGATAATGGCAAGCTGGCACCAAAATGCTACAAGGTTTGTGAAGAAGAGCACCTCAGCTGGTCCTGATTTTTTGCCTGGTGGGTTGAATGAAAGCTTCAAACCTGAAAGATCTGAACCGTTAATATTCTTTCCTGGTTTTGGATTGTTGCAGTTTCCCATTAACTTTAATCACAGGAATGGTAGTACTAAAAGATGTGCTATGTGTTTACTTGAATTCCAGACATATTCTTCCTATTTCCTTTGTGTAGTACTACTCCAAGTTTCCCTTATGTAATCAAGATCAATCATGCCATCCAATGCAGTGACTCTGTTTTGTCTGTTGATCCAAAGACATAGTAATCTAGAGTGACTGAGTAGAAGTAATAACTTCCAATTCAACAGAAATATTGCTGTTTCCTTTGGAAGCATTCCCCCTTCAGGATAGCTAGAACACCTCAGCAAAAGATCGTAGGGACAGAAAACAAAAATGTTGTTACTGGATAACTGGAGTAATAATGAGTGGTTCCACTCCTACTTCCGCCTCTCAATTCCTGCAAACATTAATTCTGGCCACAGGAGAAACAGCACCATCTGTTGGAAACTGACTTAGAACATCCTCATACCTGTCTCCCAGAACTCTTTTGTCACTAATTTTCCAATCATGTCTTTCCAACTCTATGACCATCTGGCCAAACAGTTGGTAACCATGTATCTTATTAATTCAATGAATTGTCTCATCATTTCTCCTTAAAGAAAAATGAAAACCAGGTGCACTGCTTGAAGTTCTTCCACCTGGGATGATTTCCTTTCACCACAGTCCTTTAGGGACATACAATAAAGGAGCTGTAGAGATTTCAGATGTTGCCTGCACATTGAACAAAAGTGCCTGAGAAATCATGCCCAATTTTTCTCTTCTTCAGTCAAGTGATCACAGAAAACTAACCAAAAAGACTTAGCTGTGGCTGGGAGAGGCAAGGTAATGTGGCAGGAATGAGGGCCATAAGGGTTGTGCCAGTTCCTGGTGTAACCTACTTTCACCTTCAGTGCCTGCTTGAACCCATTCTTGTGTAGGTCACTTCCATTTGATGATGGAGTGCTGCCGTGCATGTTCAACTTTATGGCTTAGTGGGTCAGACAATACCCAGTTCATGATGGGAAGCTCAGTCTCATAGTAACTTGGTGGCACAATCAGTTGTTCAATCTCTTCTTCTACCCGGTCAAAAGTCAAAAGCTGTTTCTAAAAAGAAGTGTAGTTACCTAGAGAGGATTCAGGGCCTTGCTCTAAAAATCCTCATCTTCTCTACTGAGGTTCACTATATGTGTATGCAAATGCCCAAACAGCAATTATGTAAAGCAATTTGTCTGACAGTATGCAAAAAATATGTTTGTTCAAGAATTCTCCTTGAAAAAAATTTACTATAATTCTGAAAAACGGGAAAGAAACTGAGATGAGTTGATCTGGAAAACTTACTTTATAGTCATAGAACTATATTTATAAATGGTGAAACTTTGGAAAGACCATATATTTACAACAAATTTTGGTGTAAGCACTGACATTATCATAACAAAATGGAGTAAGTAAATGGAATTAAAATGAGATATATAAATAATTATGGAAGCAAAAATTAGATTCACAAATATCTAAGGTAAAAATAGCACTTGATAAGGTATATATCTCGGGATACAAGTATGTTTTTAGTTTAATGTTGATGCATTTGTGAATATTACATATCATATACATGGTATTTTGCAGGAAGACAGTATGGAAACATATGCTTGAAAATAATAGCGTTTGTTATCTCTTTTTAAAGTTTTTTTTCCTTAATCTTCATTATGTACTTCTGCATTTGCTCATTGGATCACGTGTCATAGCTACATATAATTTATTCATTTTTGAGAAAATTGATAAAGTAGAAAAGGGAGAAGAATCAGCATTTCCTTGCAATTTAATAATTACTTAAAAGGAAGTGGTCTAGGATTTAAAAAATTGGATTCTTATTGTTTTCCTGCCTGTTTCAATGTTTTTTTCCTGTCTCTTAAAGCTGAGTCACTTTGTTAAAGTGTTATGTATGATTTTTCCCAAAAAAATCACATTTGTGTTAACTACACAAATGATCATTTTCTGTTAATTAAACAAATGAGCCACAGGTAATTTTTGAACCTGGTCACTAAGGACTCTTATTTATTCTTTTGGTTGGGGAATTGGGTAATAAAGGAAATACCATGTTTGAAACTGCAAAACTTTCTCTGAACAAAGATAGGACAGAAAATCAACTCTTTCATGGCTAGCAGGACTTCTTTTCAAGTCAATTCATGCAATTAATTGAAGATAGAAATTATAACTCATTCAAGGCAGTTCAAACTGTTCACCAGATATGCAGAAATGGTCCTTCATGCATCTTCAGATGGTCTGATGTAACTGTCAAGTGTGGACCTACTTTATAAGGGAACAACCCACCTCTCAGGCAAACCATGAGCAATTCCATGTAATTTCTCTGTAATAGTGACTGAATCCTTAGTATTTAATTATTACATTTGGTCAAATGATCTGAAGAGACCCAGTCCCCTTTTCAGCAGGGAGTAATATTTCAAAGCAATTTGTTGTTGTAGATTTGATCATGTACCCCATAAAGATGTGTTGAAGACTTATTCCACACTCCTTTTGATGTAAACCCATTTTTAAATAAGCTCATTGAAGGTGTTATTATTAGTTTATAGGTGACTCATTTGTGAATAGGATCTTTGAAGGTCATAATTAGGGGAGAGAAAATTGTATCTTGAAAGGCCCTTTTCCATATCACTGGAGTTGTTAAAGGCAGAGGACATTATGATGCAGAAAGTCAGAAGAAACCTAAAGACAAAGGAAGCCAAAGAATGACATAGTCATCATATGAATAGGCAGAGATGCAAGCCAAAGAACCCAAAGGATTTAGGCAACTTAGCAGCAGACCCTACATACTCCAGAAGAAAGCATGGCCTATTGAAACTTGATTTCAGATTCTGGCAGCCAAAAGAGTGAGACAATGAATTCTTGTATTTAAGCCAACCCATTACATGGTATTTGTCACAACAGCACTGGCAGACAATGACAAAGGTAAAACTTTCACATAATAATACAATTGGAATCTCAAGGAAAATTTCAAGAAGACTTTTTTTTGGAAAGCACTGATTCAATTTTTAAATATTTGTTTAACTTTCATAGTATTTATTATGTATTCTTTGAGAAGATATTTATCAAGAAGAATTTGATAAAAATTTAGACCTGCAAAGTCTCTGTCTTCTGGTTTTAATATCTTACTGAGAGATTCAAGGAGACAAAATCAGCATCAATGAATAGACCACTATTCCTCTTCTTGGCAGATGGGCAAAGACAAGCAGCTAAGACCACTTTTTTCCAAAGTAGAAATATGGTATATAATCATAATAATGTTTCTCATAATAAGATATACATCACTATATAGATGCAATCAAAGAACAAATGTCACAACATTAGACACAAAGATTTAGCAAATTAAATGACAAATTTCAATATCACAGTACTTTTTGGATAGATACCAAATAAGAATAATATTAGTTGCTTATGGGAAATTTGATTGTATTTTTAAAGTAAAATTTTCCTTGACATTGTGTGCATGTCTGAATTTGTGTTACTTATAGACACTATTCCAGTAAACATCACAGTCATAATTCAAATGAATGTACTTCCTCAGAATAATGCTTAGAAAGGAGACTGCTTCCTATGAAAAGCATCCACCCAATATATCAGAGGTTCATCAGGTTCCAAGAACAATAGTTGTTTAAACCTACAACTCAGGCACTGAGTATTTGCAGTGGGTGGAAATAGTGTTTGGGGACCATATATAAGTAGGAAAGCAGAGAGTAACAGAGAAAAGAATATTCCAGGTAGACAATCAATTTAAAGTGATTATTTCAGTAACTGGACAAACAGATAATTTAGAAAAACATGGAGAGAAAATGTAGTATGTAGGTATGGAATTACTACATACAAGGTGTATTTTACCTTATTCTTGAAATCCCAAAGAGCAATACTTTTTAGACATGAAACAATTAGGTGTTCACAAAAATATTCATGAGGTTATACATATTGATTTCAATGGATCTAACTCAGAATAAAGAAAGAAATAAGCATATTAGAGACCAGCAAGAAAGAAGCATCCAGGAATTAGAATAAAAAAGGTGAGAGGAAAAATGTGTGCGGTTTTAAGGAAAGTTTCATGACATAGTTATAAATAATGTGTGGTAAAAAGTACACATTCTACATAGAAGTTTTCTAATAAGTTGAGGTAAAAATGGATAAACCTTGGCAAAAACTGTTTCATTATAATGGTTAGGGCAATATATGTGATTTTAACTAAGTGAACAAATAAATGTGACAAACAAAAAGAAAATGGTTACATGTTAGAAAAATGAAAAAGTTAAGTGGAAATTATTAGATATTATCAGACAAGCACTTTTCTATGTTCAATGTATAGTAACTAGTTTACTTAATCAACAGTAGATGAAATATATTATCATTATTTCTGTAATAGAAATTGCATAATGAAGCCACAGAGAAACAAACAGAGAGAGAACAATACTTTAAATTTGATTTTTTTGCACCTAGTGATACTAATGCCAGAATGTTAGAATGTGTTTCAATTTTACTTCAGAGATGGAGAACATAAAACAATTGTGAATATGCCCTATAACCCTGCACATGGCACATCCAATGCCATTAACATTCTAAGTAATAATTGTAACTTTAGAGAGAATTACATGAGATAGAGAAAGAAAAGAGTGAGTAGAAACTTAGTAAAATAAAAACACAAATTATTGAAATTATATTAATGCTTAAACTCATATCAAAAGCAAAAGATACGAAGAACTGTACATTGATGACCAAAATACAAATATCCAGCATATCATCAAAAACTACTACTTGGTATGCAAGAATCAAGGCTTGGGATACATATCCAAAGGATTAACAGTCAATAGTAAACAACCTTGCCATGGTTCAGATGTTGGAATTAACAGGTGAGTAAATCAAAGCAGATATTACAAATATGCAATAAAATTTAGTGTAACTGCTGTCATAATGAATAAAGATTGGGAAAGAACAGCAAACTACAGGAACCATAAACAGACCAAATGGAATTTCCAGTGCAAAGAAATGAAATAACTGTAATAAATAATTAATAGATTTAAGACTGGCAGAAGAAGGTGTCAGTGTTTTAGAAAATAGAACATAAGACATTATCTTAATTTAGAACAACATACAAGTATTGACAAATATGCAGATTTTGTGATTTGTGTGATTATATGAAGTAGCCTAAAAATGTGTAATTGCAGATTCAGAAGAAGCGGGAAATTGGAAAAGAAAAAGGCATGAAGTAATAAAGATGGAAAATTTTCCAGATTTGTTTAAAATACCAAATTTCTAAGAAGAATAAATATGAAGGAAAAAGTAAACAAATTATAGTTATATATATGAGTTGGAATATTTCCAAGAGGTATTTTGGGAGAAAGAGAAGTGGAAAGTTTCATTTAATATTATCTTGTCTTTAACATTTATACAGCGACCACAATAATAAATGTTCATATGTATCTGTGCTTATGTTTGTATGTGAAAATTTTCTGTGTATGTGCTAATGCATTCATGTATTAAAGAAATATTTATTTTATTTTTATTTAGTCAGAAATCTTGTAGAATATGAAGGAAATAAAATTTAATGCAGGATTACTCTAGCAGAAAATACGTGATTCAAACAAGGAAAAGAATGGGTAAAAGGAGACAAGCTAAAAAAAAAAACAAAAAACAAACAAACAAGACCTCAATTCTGGGATAATCACATGAAGTCCAAGGAGTAGAGTAAAACATAATAATGATATAAATTCTGCCTATATTGTTCTATGGGTTCAAAGCAATTCCTAAGAAAAAGTGCATCAAGTTTTTTTTTATTTATTCATAAACAAGCTTATACGAAAATGTAATGTCAAAGGAAAGGTAGTAGAACAGCCAAAATAAGTTTGAAAAGGAAGTATGAAGTGGGAAGACCTCTCTTCTCTGTACTAAGGCTTATTATATAGTTACAGAATTTAAGATTGTAGTCATTGTTTGGAAAGACAATTTACAGAATGTGAGAAAATATCCATTTTGTTGCATACAGAATTCTCAAAACTCATCATTAAAATAACAAAACAATCAATCCCAGGAGAAAATAGGCCAATAACATGAGCAAACTTTTCACCAAGGAGGATATGCAGATAGCAAATAAGACCATGAAGAGACGTTCAATATTGGTAGTCATTACAGAAATGCAAATTTCAACCACAATATATTCACTACAGATGTATTAGATTGGATAAAATAAAATATAGTGATAACATAAAAGGCGTGTGAGAATCCGGAGAAACGTGATGATTTCCAAAAACCAATGTTTGTGATCACTTGCATACCTGAACAATATTTGTGAGCATCTGGGATATGGTTATGTCCACAAATCAGATGGAATCCGAAATTACTGATCAATGGTCTGTGGCCATGATCTGACTCACTATGTTCATAGGAAAAAATGATTTTATTTGGAGAGAAGGAATAGAGAATAAAACTATAATTTTAACCAATGTATAGTGTTCTAACATTATTTAGATCACTCTGATACAGCTATGTGGTATAACAAACATGTGTAAACATAGTGATAGAATTAGAGGTAAACCTCTTTTTCAGACAATAATGACCAGGATCAGAACATATTTTGCAAGGTTAATTTGAAATCTCCAAGTGATAGATTTCTACCTTTATAAAAGTAGAAACTTGATCAAATTAATATAAAAAAGGATGAAGGAGGAAGGAGAATACTTGAATTTAACAGGATTATGAAAAATCTCAAGGGGACAATGTCAGGATTAAAATGCCTAATGGAGGGAATTCCTATCCTCTGTGGATTATTCAATTCTGGCAATGTCAGAATATTAGGATGTGTCAAGATTTCATATTAAAACATTGTAGAAGTTGATAATAGACAAATAATGGAAGCTACCTGACATTAATACCCAAATATATCTCTCAGTGTAATGGACATGAGGTTAACTATCTCTAAGGAAGAATTAAAGTCATGGTTATTTAATTTTGGCTTAAATAAATATTTGAAAAGCAATAAATGTCATTCAACAAATTGAGATTAAAAATGAAAAATACACATTTATGGTCATATCGAGTTATCTAGAAGCAGCATTTGAAAATCAACATTCATTTTGAAATAAAACATTCTCAGCACATAAGAAATGATATTTTCTCATTCTGATAAAATGAACAGTTATGGGTAAGTTTTTTCACTCCAATAGATATATTCATGCCCTAGCTCCCTAACATACTGTAGCCTTCTATTAGAAACTGACTTTTGAAGATAATGTTAGTTAAGTTGAAGCCAAACTAGACAAAGACGGGCTCTAATCCAATATGATTTATTTCCTTATAAGAAGAGAAAATTGGACACAGACAGAGAGAAAGAGAAGATGGGCATGTGGCAGTGGCAGAAAATGTCGTAAATTGCCAGCAAGGCAATGCCAGAACCCTATGAACTTCACAGGAAGTCTGTAAATGGCCATAACTATATTTCAAATTACTAAATTCCAGAGCTGTGGGACAACTACTTTCTGTTGTTTTAAACTGTCCAGATAGTTGTATTTCTTATGGCACCCCTAGGAAACTAACACAGACATCTACAAGAACCTACAACTTATAATATCTTATTTTATGTGAAATACTCATTGCTTCTACCTTAAGATCAGGAAGAAGGCAAGGTGTCCACACAGCCACTTCTATTCAGCATTCTAAAAAAAATTCTACATTTTTCTACAAAAAAATCACTAGAAGTAGCAATTGAGTTTTCAGTAGTTGCAAGAGTAAGATCCACATGCAAATTTCAAAAATACTGGTACAAAAGAAGAAATACACACTGCGAAGAAATTTATTAAAACATGTTCAAAATCACTAGCGATTAGGCGAACGCAAATCAAAACTACAATGAGATATCATTTCATGCCTATTAGACTGGCCACTGTTTTAAAAAGTCACAAATCTGTAAATGTTGGAAAGGATATGGAGATATAGGAATGCTTATTCACTGTTTGTGGGAATGTAGAATCGACAGCCATTGTGAAGGACTGTTTGGCAGTTCTTAAGGACATTGACTATAGAGTTGCTGTGGGACATGGAAATACCATTGCTAGGTATATAACCAGAAGAACTGAGAGCAGTGACACAAATAGACATCTGCTCACTTATATTCATAGCAGTGTTACTCTTGATAGCCAACATTTGGAAACATTCTAGGTACCCATCAACTGATGAATGGATAAACAATTTGTGGAGTATACACATGAAATATTTTACAGCAATAGAAAGAAGTCATGAAACATATGACAATTTGGATGAACTTGGAGGATGTTATGTTGAGTGAAGCAAGCTGGACACCAAAGGACAAATGCTGTATGTTTGCCCTATTATGAACTAACTATATTCTGTGAAATATAAATATATTCTGTGAAATATGAATAGGAGTAAAATTGCATGTATAAACCCATTTTTCTTTGATGCTGAGCAACTGTAGGTTAATACTACAAAATGTTATTATCAGAAAAAAATACATTATTCTAAGTGACAGAGAACAGACACAGAGCACTACATGTTGTATGATTCCATTTATATAAAATGCAAATATAAATCAATTTATAAAGATGAAATGAGATTAGTGGCTATGTAGGGCTGAAGAAGGAATGGCAAGGGGTGTGGAGTCTTTTTTTGTGGAGTAATGAAATTGTTCTAAAATTTGTGAGATGATGAATGTGCAACATTGTGATTATAATAAAATCCATTGATTATACAATTAGGATAAATCATATGGTATGTGACTATATCTCAGTAAAAATTCTTGATAAACAAATAAATATTCATGCAAAAATATCCAAAAATAGCAGCTATGTACAGCAGGGGAAACAGAGAGTGATTGAGAGGTGAGAGATTTTCTTGTTTGTCTGTTTATTTATTTATTATTATTATTGAAATAATGAAAATGCTGTGATAATGATTGAAGTTATGAACATGCTGCTATATGATTATACAAAATACCATTGATTGTACACTTCAGATGAATTGTATGTATTGTTAACACGTCAATAAATTTGATTTGCTTAAAAAATTTCGGTACATTAACAAAAAAACCAACAGTAACTGAAAATTCAATACCATGCCTAGAATATGAACTATTTAGGCATAAAACTGGAATAAAAAAGATGTGAAAAGCCTATACTTTGAAAGCTACATTTTTTGGTGAAAGAAGTTTAAAAAGAGATATATAAATGAAGGTATATATCACTTATACAATTGAAAGACTATTGTTGAGTTCAATTCTATCCAAGTGAGTCTTGAGATTCAATCCTATCCCCCAAATCATCCAAGCACAACTTATGTAAAAGTTGTCAATCTCCTTATAACTTAATGGAAATGCAATTTTCCTAGAATAAAAGAATCAATTCTGAAAAATAACAGTTTTAGGATCAACACTAACTTATTTAAACATGGACCATAAAACTACAGTAAGTAAGAGACTATGATATTTCCATTAAGATATATCAAAGGTCAGTGGAATAGAATGGGCACTGCTGAAGAAATCCCTTATATTTATGGTTAAATGATTTTTTAGAGATACAAAACAACTCATTGTAAAGGGGTAGTCTTTTCAAAAAATAATACAGAAGAATTGGATATCCATGTTAAATAAAATGAACTTCTCTCCCTACTTTTCACTATTTACAAAAATTAACAAAAAAATAATTTCGATATTGGGTTAGGTCACACTTTCTTAGATAAAGTACAAAAAGCATGATCCATTAAAAACTGATGAGATGCAATTTATCAAAATTGAGATTATCTGCTATTATCAAGACGATGTTAAGAAATGAGAAGGCAAAATACAAACTGGTTAAATATTTGCAAACCAAATGTATGAAAAAAAGATGGCAACAAGATTATATAAAGAACTATCAAAACTAAGTAAGAAAAAAAAGCTGAATTATAAAATAGGCAAAAGGGTTTAAACAGACACATCACCAAGGAAGATACACGACAAATAAGTACATAGCATATTTATTTAAAATTGAAAAGACAAAATATCTACAAACAGGTATATAGGTAGACAGATTGTAGTATGCAAAAATGCGTTGGATTTTTTCTCATAAATGAACTAGAACTAACTACATGTACACACAAAATCAATGCATCAGAAAACAAATTATGCTGTGTGAATTAAGTGAGATGAAAATGAGTTCATATATTATGATCCCATTTATATAAAATTTTACAAAACACAAACTAATCTATAGTTACAAAAAACAGATCAGTGATTTGCTGTGAAGTGAAAAGGTGGGGGATAGGAAGGAAGGAAGGTATAAAAAGGGCACAGAGACACTTTTTGGTATGATGTATATGTTCATTACCTTGATTGCAGGGGCACACTCTAGGGAGTACACATGTCAAAACTTATCACATTGTACACTTTCCATTTGTGCAGTTTATTGTACAATTATAGCTAATAATGCTGTCAAAAAATAAAAGGAAAAAATATATATTTTAAAAGCATCAAAATATAAACCACATGCCAAAAAATCAGCAAAACACTTGTAAAGATGTATTATAAGTTTAGTATACATATTTAATATATTTATAAATACAAACCATGAATAAATCTAAAAATGTTAAGGTACCTAAGTACAATGACAAATTTTGTAAATAAATTTAACTTAAGGTCCTTTTATAACACTGTCCAACATTTCTAAAAAATAATATTTTCATATGGAAATGTTGCTCACTAATTATTTTCATACATATGGAAAATATTAGTATGAAGATACTCTTGACTGAATAATTTATTACTGTTCAAATGAAAATAATAAGCTTAATTCAAGCATTGTTAGAATAAATGCCAACATCATCATAAGCCAATTTGATTTATAGTGATAAATTGGAAAGATCAGAAATTATATGATGAATTAAGAGGTTTTTAAAGATATGAAAGCATATCTTATGCATCTATATTAAGATTGGTAGCAAATGTTTATGCATTTGTAAATAAATGTAATATAGTGGGTGTACTTAAAGAAAAATCTGGAAGGATATATCCTTCAATAAAACCAGTAGTCTTATATAATTGTATAAACTTTTCTTTCTGCCTATCTTATTAAAAGTGTTCAAGTATAATAAAAATTCATAACATGATAAAGAAATATATTCTTATGTTAAGGGATTTTAATTCCCCAAATATCTTACTATATATGAAAGTTTTAAGAAATGGCAATGTTTTTAATAATAAAGTTAGCCTCCTGACCTGTATTTGATGCTGATGTGTCATCCCCTGTCTCCAAAGGCACAGTCCCCACTGATGCCAGTGTTACCTATCTTTTTTTTTTGCCAAATATCACTACTCAGAAAATTCATCAATTACCCTTGAATGTAGGTCACAAAGGACACTGTTTTTCACTTACTGGCATCTTACTAATTATTAAAAGTCAGGCCCTAATCTGTAAAAGCATCTCTTTGTCCATATTATTTAGAATATCATCGCTTCTACCAGTGGATAGAGTTCCTGACATCTCAGCCTTCAGAATCATTTATTTTCTTTTCCATAATGGAGTAAGAATATATTGGGGGGCTTGTAAGAGCACCAAGCCCATTATCAGGTAGTCTGTAAACCTTGATGAGGATGGCAATCCCGGGAGCACTATGCATTCCCAGACATGTGAGGAAATGTGAAGATATAAATGTAATGTAGTCATCAAAAATATCACTTTTGACATTACAGTCTTAATATTTCTATGTGTAAACAACCAAAAGATACTCTGATTTACTAAGAGAAGAGTAAGCATGATGATGGTTTCTCTTTGATTATAATTCCCTTTCTAGGATTTGGTCATGTTTTCCTCCTGAGAAAAAATGGATTTCAAGAATAATTTATATATTTTATCATGCATTCAACATATATTTATGTGATTTCATTTTTTAGAGAGAACTTATCTAGTGTAGACAGATAGCCTGGAAGGGTTTTATGCATAAAATGCACTAATAAAACCACAAATAACTCAATATAGTAAATATTCATGGAAATTTTTGCTATGCATACAACCCCAAATAAGCTGGGTACAAGGGAGAAAGTTTTTCTATACATTGATTTTAGAAATTCTTCAGTCTTGAGGTAGATAATGATTGTATAATGAAATATGGAAGTCCCTGCCTGCATAACTAAAGGATGATGCCTGGGATATACCGATGGAAGAGCTTACCACCAATTCATGAATCAAAGGTTCTTGACTTCAGCATTACCTATGTTAATATTAGGCAAAAATGCTATGAGAGAAGAAAAAATAATTCATTTTACTGGAAATCCACAGAGAAAGAAGGGAGTCATCACTTATTTCAGAAGTAAAGGTAACGCAGATATTCAGAAAATATAGTTATATTATGAGAATGGGTGGATTAGATAGGGCATTCAGCAGCAAGTTGGGGTAG
>JAQZBX010052675.1:0-19067 GCA_029593785.1 Cabassous unicinctus | reverse complement strand
TAATCATAATACAGTGGAGGGAAGTTCTATTATAAAGGGAGCTAAGGGATCACAAAAAGGCAAACCTGGGGGTTAGGGATGGCGTGGAGTGTAGTGTAGAGAAACCTTTACTTGAGATGGATTCAGCTAAGTAAAAAAGGCAAAGGCATTGAACTCTGGGCAGAGTGATCAACACAAGGGAAGACAGAGGGGTGGTCCATGCAGGGAACGAGAGTTGGTTTTCCATGTCGCTTCCCTGGCAGCAATGTGGCTGAATGATAAAGGCCCACTCAGATATGTGGCTTTTCACCCTCGTCAATTTTCAGAGCTTTCCTTAGTCATGAACAGCTAACGTTACTTCTCTCCCCACCCCAAACCCCACCCATTTATTTTAAATCGTGGAACTGAGTTCTTTTGCTCCAGACCCTTTTACAGAAGTTCACACGAAACTAAATTAAAAGTTGGTTTCTCTGCGTCCTTGGTGATGTGAGCTGTTTCTGGGGGAGAATAATCCACGGGCCTCTCTCCCCCCCACCCCCACCCCCGGCTATTCACAGAAGCCTCAGAGGCGAGATGCCAGCAGCTCCTGGAGGTATTGAGAGACGAAAAGGCCAAAGGCCGAGGAGGGCTGTGCTTTGCGGTGCCTGAGAACAAAGGCGGACCAGTTGCTCCGCCCCCTTCCCCAGCCCCCAGAGCAAAACCCCTTGGGTGTTTGGAGCATTTGTTAACTCATTTCCAACTTTGTTACTTTTTTCATGGCAACCAACCTACTTAATTCTTTCTTTTCTGTTTCTTTGGGTTATGCGGGTCATGTGACCCTTTCCTAAAAACAGTCTGCTGTGCATGTCTAAGTCTTCATGGTATTTCACACAATTCATCTCCTTTTAAGTAAAGGACATGGTAAGAGGTGCCATGAATTGGAGGAATAAGCATGCCCAGGTGGCCTGGGAGCCAGCAGGGGAGGGTTCTCATCTCAGAACCTCCTCCACGAGCAGTTCTTTTGCTGCATCATTTCATCTTTCTGGGCCTCAGTTTCCCAATCCAAAAACTGAGCTGTTTGAAGTGGACAAAAAAATGGGTTTATTTCAGATATAACCTTCTCATTTTCACCAGATTCACTCTGGAGATCATCCTGGCCATTCCTTCTTTCTTTATGGGAAGCCACTCAGTTTTCTAGTTCCACCTTCCCAGTTCTCTTTCCCTTTTCTATTTTCTCCCAGATATTCAATAACTTTCTTGTATTAGTTACAGTAATTCTGGCTGCCCTAATAAGTAACCCCCTAATTTCAACGATTTTAACTCAGTAAAACGTATCCTCATTCACACGACTGTCCACAGCCGGTAGTCCTGGTGAGCCGGTGATTCAGAGGCGCAGACTTGCTGCATTTCGTGGCGGTACCATGCCCTTTGGCCTACATTTAGCTTGTAGAGAGGAAAGAGTGGAAAAGGCACAGCCACTGCTTAATCACCTCCGCCCAGAAATGACACCCATCACTTCTGTTCAGTGAGCCCCAATCACATAACCCACCTAGATGCATGAGGGGCTGGGAACAGAGTTTACTACTAAGACAAATATCGCACAATGGGTGGGCTTAGTGATGGGCGTTTAGAGGTTAACAGGCTCGCTTTCTCTTGGGGTCAGCAGCATTCTGGCTGGCTGGCATTCCTTGTGGTCCTGGGCTTTCCCATTCCATAGCAATGTCCTCTTCTTTCTCTTCCTGGTTCCATTGGCTTCCGGCTGCTGGTTCATCCCTGTGGCTTTCTTTCTATCTGTCTGGATTTCTTCTGCCTATAAAGACCTGCACTAATCCAGATCAAGGCCCAACCTCATTCATTTGGACCACACTTTAAATAAAATAGCATCTTCAAGAGATCCTATTTATAATGGGCTCACACCCACGGAAATCCAGATCAAGAACAAGAAGAAGTCTGAAACCTCCTTTGAGGGGTCTCATTGCAAAGTGAATATCAGGCAAAATTATTTATTCTTAGTCAAATAAACAGCTATACAATGAACTTATAGCTGAAAATTAATGGATACCTTCAGTATATTCATCTTGGCAGGTGACACAAGATTTTGCTAAGAATCCAAAGACCCAACCTTGAGCCCAGATCCTGTGGTTAGTTAGAATGAGCACTGGAGTAAGAACCAAAGCCCTGGATTCTGCTTCTAGTCTTTTAGTCAACAAACCCTTATTGCCCAACTAGGATTTAAACTGGTGCTGCTCAGTCTTTAAGGTACATATGGTCACCTGAGGCTCTTGGTAAAGGAACATTCTGATTTGTCAGGCCTGGGAGCAGAGGGCCCTGAGATTCTGTATTCCTTACAAGCCCCCAGGAGATGCCAGTAGTGACCACAGCCACACTTGGAGGCACAAAGACATAACTCTGAAGATTTCTATTGATTCGGCTCAGGAAGCATATAAGGAAGCCTGCTGTGGGCTGGCCGGCTGGGGCACAGAGGTCACTCCTCCTATCCTCGAGCTAACAGATGGAGCACAGGTAGCCACTCCAGACTGAGTTATTGAGCCATAAAAGGGGGGCACAGGGTGGGAGGAGAGCTAGAGTAGGGGGTGGCTGACCGTGCACAGGTAGAGTCTTAACATATGAGTGGGTCTTGAAGGACAAGTAGAATTCTAATAGGTAGCAAAAGGAAAGAAAGCTATACCAGGGAGCAGGTGCATAAGGTATGGTGTGTTCAGAAGACTCAAAATTTGATGATATTGGAACCCTGAGCATATCTGAAACTTTTATGACCTAAGCTCTCAGGGACTCTATTTCTTCTCTCAATAGGCTGCATCTCCAGTGTCTGACACATAGTAGGCATTCAGTTAAGAAGTCATTGAATGAATGAATAAAAGAATGAACCCTCTTGCCATAGACAAATGGACATTAATAGTTGTTGAGTGAATGGGTAAATGGATCCATAAAGTGAGTGGGTTTAACTAGATGATCTAAGGGCTCACTCATGTCCCACTTTCCATGGCAATGACAGTCATTACTTCAGAGGCAGCACAGTTTAGTGATAAAGAACATAGATTCCAGAGCCAGTCTACCTGGTTCAAATTGTAGCTCTTGGTGACTGGGCAAGTTACTCAGGCCTCAGTTTCCCTATCTGTAAAATAAAAAAAGATAATCGGTCCTACCCTATCGGTTGCTATGAGGAGTAAATGAGTTAATACATGTGAAGGTCTTAGAACAGCACAAAGTCCACAGTAAAGACTCGGCAAGTGTTCCAGCTATTAATATTTCAGGATGGTGTCATCATAATGCTTTAAGCTGCAAGCAACAAATAATCCAGTTAATGGTCACATTCTTCTCCACCTCTGTTCTGTCTATCTACCCATCCATCCATCCATCCGTCTACCTGTCTCCTATCTCTCTATCTCTCTCTTCGTCTCTCACAAACACAAGTCTTCAATTATAATATGGTTTGTTTGTTTGTTTTTTAAAATAAGGATGGCATGAGTGCACACGCTCATGGAGCACTTACCATGTATCAGGCACTGTGCTGAATACTCGCTTCACACCAGGGCAATAGGTACCATGGTTATCTCCAGTTTTCAGATCAAAGCCTTAGAGAAGTTCAGAAGTTACCTGAGGTCACAGAATTCATAAGTGGTGGAGCTGGGATTTGACTCCAATTCTAAGCATGCGACCATATGCTGTGCATATGTCCTCTACAAGCTGTAGAGGACAATGGCAGTGCAGTGAATTTGACAGAGGGAGCTTTTTAAAATAAAACTAATGGCATCATGCTCATGCTTCAGCCCCTTCTCTAGCTCACCCTCATTTTCAGTACAAAGTCTGTGTTCATCAGCCTTCCTTCTCAACCCCTTCCTCATTGCTCTGCTGCCCACCTCTCTGACCTCATCGCTTTCTAGCTAGTCCCTTCCCAAGCCCCATGCTGAATGCTCCTTTTTGACCAGCTGCACTTGCATTTCCTGGAGAGCTTTGATGCACATGCTTGCTCTTCCACCAGACCTTCATATGTGCTGACCTTCTCAGTCAGAGAAGCTCCCTGTTTACTCTGTGTGCCCATCAAATCCTACTGGTACTTCCAGAGTCAGCTGAGACTGTGCTGCACTGGGAAACTTCTGATCCCCTTGTGTCTGGATGTCCTTCAGTGTGGTCTGTCACAGAAGTCATCAGCCTGCACTGTTACTGCCTTTCTCCTTGTCTGCCCCGCTCCCCTCCCCAGAATCCAAGCACCTTGAGGACAGGCACTGGTCTCATTTCTCATTTAATCTAACTGCTTAGCACAATAATTAGCTAGGCATATAGTATATGCAAAAAATTTTGCTGAAAGTGTTATGCATCAACTAATTAATCAAAGTATTGCTTTACTTTAGGGTACAGGATGCTTAGTGAGTCCATGTGTGGGCTTTGGGGGAAGTAAAATCCCTTGAAATGAAGTATAAAATTTTGAGCACGTGTGCATTCCTTATGAGGAAGAATCCATAGCCCATATCAGATTCTTGAAAGAGTCTGCCATGGGGGCAAAGTTAAGAACCACTGGACAAAAGGGGTGGCCAATGTAAGTCAACATGTTCCCAAACGTCTTTTGGTCAATTACATACTTCATTAAACTAAGTTTCACAGATTATAAGCCTCACCATTATTTTATGAAACACTAAGAAAAATAACCAAAAAGTTTGACACACTGCTAAGATGCTATCATTAAAAAACACATCCCACTTCCAAAAATGTCAAAACATGACAGTCATTGAGATATGGCGCCTTGTCTGGCAGTCAGTCATTCATTTCAGAGATGCCCCTGCTCTCCTATGAGTCCCTGAGGTGGTGTGATAAGGTGGGTGGGGCAGTGCCACCCAGTGCAGCGCAGCCCATCAGACCAGCCTGGCTCTGGGCCTCAGTTTCCTCCTCTCCATAATAGGGGAACAATATCTGCCCACAGGGTACCTAGAAGGATGAACTAAGACAGGGCTGATACAGTGCCTGGGTTTTAGAGTTGGCATTTGTGAACTGCCCCTTACCTAGCTTTCCCCTTCCTTTATGCCAAGCCATATGCATAGGATAAGACCTCATGTAACTGAGATCCCTAGAAAATGTAAGAGATTTAGATATTTGCTTATGCCACCTGAAGCCTCCCAGCTTTGCCTAGTCCTATTTGCCTGCCATTTTGGGCAGCGTGTATGACATTGGCTTTAGATAGTCTTGTTTTGTTTTCTTTTTTCCCGTGTCCATTTTGCTCTGTGTTCATGGTGTCTGCCTTGCTGTTTGTTGTGAAAACATAGGGGTACTTCATTAAGTTTCATTTTGCTTTCACAATAATTTGATCTGTTCCTAGTTACACATTCTCTTTTGGGTTATTTGCATCACTCACCTTGTACACCCCTGCACAGGAAGAAGGGCTTTCTGTTGTCCCCTTGTCCTTCCTGAGCTCCTTCATGAACTCTTTCTCTGCTGAGCTAGTTCTTCACCACTAAGGCATTCCTCCTGACTCCCGTGGCAGGGAGAGCTGAAATCTCAGACACAGAGAGGTTGGACTATTTGGATGGTGTTGGTGTATCCCCTGAGATAGACTAAAATATTAATATGCTTTCTCCCCTCCCCACCCCCTTCTCTTGTTTAGTATTCTTTTTGCAGATGTTAAAGGATTTACCAACCTCTCCACGACCTTGTCAGCTCAGGAGCTGGTCAGGATGCTCAACGAGCTCTTTGCCAGATTTGATCGACTGGCCCATGTGAGTTGAATTTAATTCCCTCCTAGTCTTTTGCAGGAGCAAGGAGCTGCATGTGGAATGAGGGGAGAGAAGGATCCAGCCTTCTTCACCAATCTCATTACCATTCTCCATCCTATCCCGGGGCCTGGACCCTTGACCCTCATGCATTCTGGGGCTGATGTTAGTTATTTACAGTTCTCAGATGGAGGTTTATCAGATTAATTTTCCAAATTGAGAGGCAGCTGGCCAAGTGTCAATCAAACCAAAGTCTTTATTTTGATGATCTGCTTTTCCCTCCCCCATCATCTGCCCCCGTATGTGGCCAGGTGCCATCCCATGGCAGCCTTGGTGCTCGGACATTCAGTGATGGCTGCTGCAGTTTCCCAGCCAACCTCGGCCATCTGGAACAAATTTGCCTATTCTCAAGCACCAGTAATCTGCAGGACCTTCCTGCCACCATGCTGTTTGACCTAACTTAAGAGCTCTGGTTTCAGCCAAGACATGACCTTCATTTTTCAGCTAGTTTTATTGGAGCTACACTAGAGAACAGCTTAAAGGAGATGGGCAAAACATAGATTCTTCATCCTAAAGCCACTTAAGTTAGACAGGAATATCATTGCCTCGCTGTGTCTCAGAATGGATTTTGGGTTCAAATAGACGTGACTGAATTTCCTAATTTGTAAAGTATATATATTATTGCCAACTTCATAGGGCTATTGGGAGAATTAAATAAGATCTCATCAAGTGGGAGTTCATTTCTGGAGTAACAAAAGGTCCTGTTTTAAGGCTTCCTCCCTCCAAGGGAGATCCATTCATACTTTTCACCTGAGCCAGGTGTTGTGCATGGTGCTATGTGTTGGGAATATGAGAATGATTAAAACACATTTTCTCCTTTCCTAGAGTTAAGTCTAGTCAGGGAGGCATAAATAGGTAATGAATGCAGAATTTGTTATGTGGTATGATGAAGGAAAGTCTAGGGTGCTTTGGAAACACAGAAGAGGCAGCACATAATCATTGGATCAGAGAAGACTTCCTGGAGAAAGTGACTCTTAAACTGAGTCTTAAAAATTCAACAAACAAATGCAATAGAATATGAGTCAGCAATAAAAAGGAATGGTCTACAGATCCACGCAACAACATCAGTGAATCGCAAAGGCATGCTGAGTAAAAGAAGCTAGACACAAAAGGCAAGATAATTTATAATTCCATTTATAAGACATACTAGCAAAGGCAAAATTATAGGAATAGAAACAGATAAGTAGTTGCCAGGTGCTGGGGTGGAGAGAGGGGATTAACTGCAAAGGAGCATGGGGTGGGGGATTTGGGGGGGATATAAGCATCTTGATTATGGTGATTGCATGACTGTATGCATTTGTCAAAAGGGTGAATTTTATTGTACGTAAATTATGCCCTAATTAACAAAGTAAAAAACAGAGCAAGTCCTTTTATCCAGAAAGGATAATAAGAATAAAGATGTGCTCTGTGTGTGTGAAAAAACAGAAGGGATTTAGCATTGCTGGTGGGAAAAATGCACGTTAGGGACTGGTGGAGATGAGGCCAGAAGGGTAGGCAGGGACCTGCCAAGGAAGCTGGATTTTAAGCTGTAGCTACTGGGCAGCTGTTAAAGAGGAGACCGACCTGGAGCAGAGAATAAGGTAGAAACTAAGGTCTTCTACAGTAGGGTTGGTTTTACCTGGAGGGCTGGGGATTTTGGGGGAAAATTATACTATTTATTTTCGTTGTTACATAGATTGTGGTCAGTGCCATCTACACATTGTTATTCTCCTTCCTGTTATGGTTCTAGATATTTTTGCTCAAAGTTGCCAAGATGAATAAAAATGGCCCTCAAGTGCAAAGGGTTGCTGAGTAAAGTTTAATCCAAGTTGTTCAACATTTATTGAGTGCTTATATGCCTGAGTCACCATGCCAGTCTCTGGGAAGATAAACCCATTCCCTGTCCTCAGAAGCTCACAGTCTGGTAAGGGAGAAAGTCAGGCCCATAAATAACTGCAGGACAATGTGATGTAGGCGGTAATAGGTACAGAAGCCTGGCAGGCAAAGGAAGGAGCAGCTAGGTGCTTAGGGGTCCGTGATCTGGCAGCATCCAGAGAAAGGGCCATATTCAAATCAAGCTGAGTCTTGGGAGAAGAGCAGGAGCTTCCCAGGCATCAGATTAGGCAAAAAAGCACCAGATTCCATAAGGCGCTGAGGTGCAAAGGCAGGAGAGTATGAAACCATCCTGCTTTTCCTGGAAGCTGTAAGGAGCTCCAGGTTGCTAGAGCCTAAAGAGCATGGGGAATGCGGTGAGAAGTGAGCATGGGGAATGCGGTGAGAAGTGAGCTCGAAGAGGAGCACAGGAGCAAATATTGGAGGGAATGGTGCATTGTTTTAAGGAATGTGGACTTTGTTCTGCAACTGGGTCTTTTCATCGTGGATTAGAGAACACAGTCAGGGAGAGTTGAGAGGCTACGCGGCCAAGCACCAGTGGGTGCAAGAAGCCATAGTCCATCTTCTGGGGTGTGAGTCTTATGGAAAGATTTTGAAGAAAAAAAAAATGAATATCAAAATAAGCTCAGATATTCTATGGAGTAAAATAATTAATAATGATTATTGATTTTGATAAGAATGTCAGGCATTCATAAACTGCCTGGTGTGTGTTTGGCACTGTGCTGGGCGCTAGCCCTGGACTACCTAATTTAGTCTTCAGGACAACTGGATAAGGCAGGTTCTATTGTTATGCCCATTGGACAGAATGAGGACTGAGTCTCAGAGAAGTAAAATAATCTGCCCATAACCACCAGGAGGCAGCAGATCGTGACGCAAGCCTAGACAGTGAGGCCAGGTGCTTGCCCATGTGATGCCGCAGGCGTTCTTAGGGGTAGAACACAAGACATCGGAGAAGTGCTGCTCTCCAGGAGGGCAGCTGGGATCCCTGGGACTTCAGGTGTGGTCTGATGTGAGTGTACCTTGGGCAGATGACTTCTCTCAGCCTCAGTTTCCTATCAAATTGTAAAGGAGGATAAATGGAACAATCTTTGCAAAGCATCTCTTAGAACAGAGGCTGGCTCGTACGAAGTGCTCTATACACATTAGCTATCCGAAGAAAAGCCGGAACTACTCTGCCAGTGAAAGCAAGTCAACTCACCTAGGAATGAGAAAGCCAACTCAAAAGGTTTCTGCCCTCAACCTTAGGCGGGTCACCTAACCAGCTGGGTTACAGATTCTGCTCCTTGTCTTAAAGGACAAGGCTCCTGTATAAGAGAGGATTAGACTTGCACTTTCTTGTGGTGTCTTTTAGAATCCAAATTGTGGGGCTCTGTAATGTTCTCTGGTTGCCTTGTCGTGATATTTAGCTTTAGATTTTCATTATATCACAGATAGGAGATAAAAATGGCGCATTCTGTACCCGTTTTTTCACTGCTCTATTAGAATGCAGGAATCACTTCAAAATCTTCTATTAAAGCTCCTCAGAGTTTGATTGGATTCCTCAGTGCCTTGTGGTTCAGGCTGCTCAGAGCAAAGCATTTGTGACCGTTGATAAGGCCCTTGGCAAAATTTGGTAAATTCTCCTCTTTAATCTGTTTTTGTTTAACAGAGGGGTCCACACCTACCTCCACAACCCAGATTAGAAACATAGGATATTATACTATTATGAATGTCTTAAAATTATAAAACTAAGAACCTAGATATTGTTATACAAATAACATCATTACGTCTTTAGTTTGTTTTTATTTCTGTCAAAACTGGAAGCAACCTAAATTTCCAACAATAAGGAACAAATCCACTACTATGGAGTGCTAACCAATGGGTAAAAAGAATGAGATAGCTATATCTGTACTGATATAGAAAGAGTTTCAGAATGTGCTATTGCATAAAAAAGCAAATTTGAGATCTATAAACATAGTATGTCTCTTTTATAGCTAAAAAGGCATGAAAAATAATGCATATGTATAACCATGTATATATACATATGAATACACAGTGCCCTCTAAGGGAGTGGGGGCGGAGCCGAGGCTTCCAGGGCACTTTTGGCCAGGGGTTGGGGGCTGTCCATTAGCCTTATCTAGTTTCAGTTTTTACTAGGACAGGATATTCATGGATAATTTTTCTAATTACAATTAGTTAAAAAGACTATCGAATTGTCATGGCTTTTAATATAACTTTGTTTTTTAAAAATAGATTAGTAGCATTAATTTTTTTTTGTTTTGAAAGTCTTTTCTCTTTTATTTGTCATTAATTTTTTTTCTGATTACTAAAGTAATACTTGTTCATTATATAAAATTCAAACACCAAAGAAATACAGTTGAGATAAATGCATCCCCTGTAATCCTAACCACTGCTCCTCAAGATATAACCATCTTTGATAATTTGATGCATATATTTCCTAATTTTTACTTACATATATGTTTTCATAAACTTTACAGATTTTTCCAAGATTCTTAAATAATATCAAAGTAAGCAAGATGGGAAGAAAAGGATTATAACAAGACTAATTCAATAAAATTTGCAAGCAAACTTTCACCCTACTTTATTTTTCTTTTTTGCTATATTTTTCCAGGCAGGCTTGCTTCCTTAATATGAATATTTCAGAACAGTTTTTGAGAGGAAGATGTTGCTTGGATATTACTGTCAAGTCAGCTGACAGCTCGAGGGATTTGATCCGAATAATGTGTCTGCAAATTGACAAAATTGGAAGAGTTGAAGATCTAAGACAGACCTTTTCCTGTCATACATGCTACATACACATCACTTCTTTTGAGTCCGTATTTTTTAAAGGAGACTGCCCACTTCTCCTTTGATATACAAGAGAAATGCCCTGAGCATGAACCCCTTCACCACATTGTTCAGTGGTCCAGAAGGGGAATCAACCACTTTACCCAAACTCTTCCCAAAGCACGCTTTTGTCAGGAGATCTGGACTTTGCTGTAGTTCATGCAGTTTTGCAGAGAGAAGAGCATGGAGTCCCAAGGTCAGACAGACATTTCTGCCTCTTGCTTGCTGTGTCACCTTCACCTCCTTATGCCTCCTGCTCAGTTGGTTAAACAAGGCACTGCTCAGAAGGGGGTCATGAGGACTAAAGAAGAGAAACGTAAGGAATTGAACACATGGCCTTGCACATAGTACAAGCTCCATAAACATTAGTCCCGAAGTGCCCTCACCTCTGTTTTCATGGGAAGATCACTAATTGGGGAATGTGAAAATTACATCTGATCCACATCATCACTCTCAGCCAGCTGGCCGGGGGTGAAGCACTTACACTTCCTGTGCCGCAGTTTTTGCATCTTTAAGACAGATGGAAATTGTCTCCCCTACCTTGTTCAGGGTTACTGTGAGGCTCAGAGGAGAAAAGAGCCTTCTGAGAAGGCTTCTCCCGGTGGTAGGTGCCATTGTCACGGCTAAGTGATGGCCGCTGTTGCTCTCTTGTGTTCTAAGGACAAGGGTTTTGTTCTGACATTTGGCTCATACAAGGAATTAGCACCCACGGCACTTCAGAGACTTAGCCAAGGTCAAACAGCTGGTAAATTGGACCAGAATACAGATGTCTGAGTGTTAGACCAGGCATTTTCTGCTGCAGCCCTTTCCTTCACCCTTTCCCATTGCCAGCAGGGAGGCAGATCCTGCACCATGTTGGACAGCAACTAGCTCCACCAGCCCGCGTCACTCACAGCAGGCTCTGCCCCAGAAGACCATTGGCAGATGCAGAGTGGCCTGAGTGATGGAAATCTGTCTGCAGCCTCCCAGCCTCAGTGTTCTTATCTGCCAAATCAAATAAGGGGTCAGATCAGCAGTTACCAAATACTCCTTCACAGACAAATATTGGAAAGTCTTAACTTTTGGGTGTGAGATGGAAAAAATAAAAATAAAACAGCAATGCAATGAACTTTCATAATGTTAAATGTATTTTATTCTAAGAATATGCCTTTCTACTTTTTTGGTGTTAAAAGTTGGTAAAGTGATGGAGAGAGTAGATGATCGTGGGCTTGTTATTTTTGTTGTTTGTTAATGAATTTTTCATACTTCCTTGGCAAAATTCAAAAATTGTACCGTAGGATAGTGTCTTAGTTTGCCTGAGCTGCTATCACAAATACCACAAACTGGCTTGGCTTAAACAACAAGCATTTATCAGCTCACAGTTTCAGAGACCAGAAGGTTAAATCAATTGGCAAGACCGCGTTTCTCCTGGAGCAGCAGCGTTCCAGTGCTGGTCCTGGGCTTGCTTGGCTTGCACCTCTGCCTCCCATCACAGGCCATGTCCTTTCTTTCTCACCTCTGTGACTTCGGGGTCTTTCTATGGCCTCCAGCCATCTGGATGAAGACCCACCCCCAGTCCTTTGGGCCACACCTTAACTATAAATAATGCCTTCAGGAGGTCCTGTTTACAATGGGTTCGCGCCCCCAGGGACACAGAGTAAGAACATGTGTTTGTTGGGGTGCGTAGTTCAACCTATCCCACACAGTTTCTTAGTTCCTCGGGCTTTTTTTAATAACTGCCCCATAAACTTCACAAATCTGGGAAATGACAGGACCAGTGGGCAAGGCGATCTCTAAGTCCCACTCTGGCCGTGACACTCCAGAAGTCATGGAAGAAACAACTGAAGGTCGTAAGCCTACCTTACTGATCAGACCTCGACTTCAGCTCTCTTGCAGAATTAGCTGCAGTGAAGTAGCCAATTGACAGGGATCATGAGTTCCTAAAAATAACCCTGGAAAGGCTGTGTGTGCCATCAGGGGTTCTGAAGAGTGCATCTGTGCCCTTTGGGGAATGTTGGCAAGCCCTGGTGGTCAAATCCCGACGGGAAGCACCCGAGCCAGCTTTGAGTCTCTTTTTCCTGTCTGATATTTGTTTTTTATTCAGAGGATGGTTTCATTCATTTGTTACCCCAATATAATGGCCCAACTCCTGATGAGATTAGGAAGGCAGCATGGTGCTTTACAGCTTGGAAGTACAAGGGCATTGTCTGTGCTGCTGGCATCTCAGTTGACCCCTTTCTGTCAGCAGCTTCCCTGCTCCCACCCTCGGCCCCTGCTGTGCCAGAGAGAGCCCCAAACCCATAGAGCCACAGAGCCATAGGCGTCTGGAGCTTCAGCTCAAGAAGGCCTCTCAGAGGCCACTCAGTCCCACCCATCCATTGAGGAAACTGTGGAACAGTCACCTGCCCTTGATTACAGATAGAGACGCAACGGAGGTGGGATAGGAGTCGAGTCATTAATTTAGCCTCCCACCTGCTGCACCCTGTCCTTGAGCCTTCACCTGCGTTACCTCACTTAATCCTCACTACACAAGGCGGCAGGTCCTATTACTATTCCCGTTTTACAGATGCAAGTGCATCTCAGAGGCTAAGTAGTTTAGCCAAATACAGCAAAGATGTGGGGGTTTGGGGATTTGATCCAGTGCAGTTGAATCCTAAGCCAGCGCTAAAATGCCTCAAGTCTTCCAATATCATATTGGGTCTCTTTCCTCTAAATCCCACAACATCCAGCTTCCTCGGTGCAATAAAAAAATAAGCACCGATTCCTGGGCCTTGCCTGGCTTTGAAGATTTGCAGGAATCATGTTCTCAAGATTGTGAATCCACCAAATGGCTACAGTGTTCTACTTCTCGCCTGTTAAATGAAGATAACGTTACCTACCTCATAGGGTTTGGGGGAGGGTTAACTCTTAAAATATGGTACATAGCAGATGTTATTGTTAAATCAGTTCTGTGTTCCCAGATCCTAGAGTCGGTCAGTGCTTGTCTTATCTTAGAGGTTCAATTTACTTTTTTCAATAAGCAAACATATGAATTAATAAATGAATAAAAGGATGTATAAGGCATAGTCAGCTGCTCTTCTTAACTTGCCAAAACCCTAATTGAGAAGGAACTTAGAGTTGAAATAATAGGAATCCCTAAGTGACCTTATACTTTTCAGGGCCTGTCGTTGGGTAGTAAAGACTGCTAAAAACAATTAAGTCAGACACATGTTCTGAGGAGGACATCACTGGGAGCCAGATGAGTACGGGAACACTTGGAACATGCATATCGAATGCCCGTTTCTGGCCAGACCTGGATGTTTGTGGAGCTAGGATGTAGCAGAGCCAGGATACAGCCCTGTTCCTACTGATCTCAAGATCCAGTATTTTCCCTGACTCCACTCCTCCTCTGAGCCGTTCAACCCCCATTCAGGGTATGCCCTAATTTCCTAGGAGGACAGTAGTAGAACTGGATGCAGACTCCTGACCCTGCTTCCTTTCCCAAGGCTCCAGAAGCACTGCCTCATCTGATCCTGTCCTCTCCTCTTCCACTCCATTCCTTCCAGGAGCATCACTGTCTTCGCATTAAAATCCTGGGAGACTGCTACTACTGCGTTTCCGGCCTTCCGGAGCCCCGCCAGGACCATGCCCACTGTTGCGTTGAAATGGGCCTCAGCATGATCAAAACCATCAGGTAATCTCCTCCTGAATACCTGGACCTTCAAAGTGCACGATGGGAAGGACAAACCAATCCGTCTATCCTTGTGGTCTGTTGTGAGTTGAAAGATGAAGTCCTTTGACTTATTTCATAAAAGCCATGTCTATTAGGTCTCTCTAGTTAATCAACATACCTGCTCACTTAGTTATTTCTTAATGATACCTCACTTTCAATTATTTGTGCAACCAATATGTACTGCGGGCTTCCTTGTGGGGTTACAGCAAGAAGCAAGACCAGCATAGTCTTTGCCTTCAAGGAAGGTTACAGTGCAGACAGTTTCAATATGGTACAATAAGCTCCATGATAAATCAAATCCAGGGTGCTTGAGGGGTGTAAAGGAGAAACAGCTAATTCAATCCACGTGTTGGAGAAGGCTTTCCAGAGGTAGAGAAGTCTAAGCTGTTTCTGGAAAGGTGAGTAGAAATTAGCCAGATGCTGGAGGCAGAGTGGAGAGCTTTAAAGGGAGGAGGGCCATGTGCGGAGTCCAGCAGGTGCTGCTCGGCAGCTGGTGCAGGTGAGAGGGCACAGGGTGGGGAGAGGTGGGACACAGGGCCTTCTAAGCCATGTGAAGGGGGCTCGTTTTGCCCTAAGGGCAACGGGAAAACGTTAGAGTGTTGCTGCCAGAACTGTCTCCATGGGTGCGTGACAAGTGCTTTTGACTTTGGTCAACATCTCACAAATTGAGGCTTAAAAGAGGGGAGGGAGGAGCTATTGACACCAAGAAGTCTGGAACTAGGCTGTCGATGGCACGGGGACAAAGGTTCAGTGTTGTCAGAGCCCCCCTCAGGGCTGCAAAATGGTTGCAGAGACTCTAAGCATCACCTTCTCACACAACCCCGGCAAAGGCAATGAAGAGGGTATATGCGAGGCCGAGCTCTCCTTGGTTTATGCCTTTATCTTATAAGAGAAGAGTTTGGCCAGAAACCAGCCAGATGACTCCACCTATACTTGCAGCTTGTTAGTGTTATGGTCTAAGGGGAGTGTGATCCTTGGGTGTATCAGTCTGGATTAAAGGTGCAAGGGCAGCAGGACAACAGCCCTAACCCCTCCCCCAACACATGCACCCTGCCGCTGCAGGTTCAGCTTAGCTGCTGCTTCCCAGGACCAAGCTGGGCAAGGGAAGGAGGGATTTAAGCAGCCCGAGCCTCCCGTTGTAGGGCCTGGCTGTGGCCTCTCCTGTTCCCTGTCCTCCCCTGTCCTCTCTTTTTCTCCCCAACCCCTCCTGTCTCCACCTCTAGTCCTCTCCTCTCTCTTCGTCCTCTTGTTGTTGCTCTGTTTTCTTTCTAGATATAAAAAGTCCACACTCATAATCTTTCCCCTGGATTGCTGACTTTACTGAGGCCGTGTTTTCTGTCCCTATCTGGGAGGCAGCATGATAAAGGGGCAAGGACAGGCTTTGTGATCTGACTTACCTGTGGTTCCGCCCCAGCTCCACCATAACTGGCTGTGTGACCTTGGGCAAGTAATTTAACCTCTCTGAGACTCAGCTTTCCAGTTAAGACCTGGGCATGACATTATCCATCTTGAGGGTGGTTGTGAGGCCCCAAGGAGATGGTTTTCCTCCTGGGCTGGCACCGAGCCCGCTCACTCAGCTTTTACTATCACCCTTGTTGCTATGTCTGTACCTAGATCCTGCCTGTACCGCTGTCCGCTGGAGACGTGCACACACAGCAAGTGGAAGGCTGAACTTACGAGTGCTAGAAGGAAACATGACTTTTTTCCCTTTGGCATTTGACTCCTCCAGCTTGTTAGGGGAGGTGCCTGCCCTGTGTGTGACTTTACCCACTTCTCTTGGCAGAGAAAATTAAAAGCAATTAAAATGCAGAAGAAATGTGCTTCTCCAGCATCAGCGCCGCCAAGTACCACACAGCGGTTGTAATTTAATTCAAAGCTAAATGAAGGGTGTTTTCATGCCTTCGGAGTGCCCTGGTAGGACAGGGGTGAGAGGAGCTCCCTGAAAGCTTTGCTCCTGCTCTCAGATAAGTGAGATGAGATGCTTGGCGCAGCACACTCAGAAAGGGAACTTACCAAAGTTCACCCAGCACAAATGATCTGCCAGACAATGTGCTAGGCATATTAATGCCATGATTGCTTTGGATTCTCACAGCATTGTATCCGGGAGGGTGTTTCTGTTTTCACTGGTTTGTTGGCATAAAAAGCAAAGTTCAGAGAAGTCCAGTGACCTATCCAGTCTTCGAATCCAGCTTTCACTAACTTCAAAGTCCATTTTCTTGGTAAACACTATGCTGAGTTCCTTGAAAAAGAATTGCAAGTAAAAAGCAGAAACATAAAAATAATAAATTAAACCTTGTGGATCATGTCTCTTAAACTAAGCCAGCTCCTTTGTGTTTTGGTGTGGCCTGTGATTTTCCATGCATAGTATGCTGGAGAGGAAAGACCTAAGACTGTCCATGTATTCTTGGATAAATCCATTAATTTCACCCAGGAGTTAAGGGACTGATTAAGTGTTACATATGAAGTCACCCTGCAAATGGTAAAACAGGAGATCAATATTTGCAGTTGTTTGGAAAAACTTAAGTGCAGTTTGTCCTCTCCAGCCTCCCACCAGCCCACCCTCCCCAGCCCTGAGGGCTGTTTAGGGAGGTGATTTTTCCAGCACACTGGGTGCAGAGCACAAACATCTGGAAATGTACTGATACAAATGCTTGGGTTGCACACCCGAAGACTCCGGCTTAACAGGTCTAGGGCAGAGAAGGGCCATTTTGTAAGCTCTCCCCCCGTGACTCTGGTGTCACAGCCTGCCTGAAAAGTCACTGACTTCAGAGTTTTTCAGAGTGGAACAACTGTATAGCCAGGAGAAGTCAGAGGAATGGACGCTTTTACAAAACGAAGCATCACGGCTTGGAACTTGCAATCGCAAAGGCCCACTTGGATTGTGAGAAAAGGCATTGCCATAGAAAACTGCATTTTCCCAAGGGAGATTGACCAGAGAAAATCATATATTTCCAGAAGCTGGCATCAAGCTCCCTTGAGGAAAAGCCATCATTTGTTGAAAGAATGATTTGATGAGCTGCTGGCAAAGAGGATTAAGACCTTCAGGAAGAAGTTAAGTAGCAAAAGATGGTTCCCAAACAGCCTTTTGAGGTTGCGTCCTATTGGTGACCAAGAGGGCCTTGTGTGGGACTCGGCCCCCAGGTGAGTTGAGTGTGCAGGTGGTAGAGCAGATCAGATTGCCCTGCAACAAGGGGGTAGGCTGGAGGTCACCGGCCAGGCTCAGCTGCATGGGCAGGTGGGCAGAATCCAGAGGGACCCAGAGACCATGGTGCCAGGTGTCTGAGGCCAAAATTCAGTATTCCTTCGTTTTGGGGACAGGGTCATATTTTTATTCTTTTGTTCAAAGAGGATCAGGAGACAAAGTCAGTCTAGAGACCTCCTCCCTCCCCTTATGTCCTTTCTAATATAATTCCAAGCATTATCTAGCCAAGCCTCCCAGCACTGTGTTTAGGCAGCTGCCCTGGTGCTGGCCTGCCCAGCTTGGTGGATCCAGAAGAATTCTGCCTACAGTCAAGACTCTGTAAAAAAGAAGCACTGCCAGATGATTTTTCTAGCAAAGGACAAGAAAGAATAGAGGTGTTTCTTATTCGTTCCGTGCCTTTCCATCGGCAGAACGGATGTGCCCACAGTAACAGGAGCCTACCTTTGGGGAGGGGAACCTAAATCTTTATCGTGCCTTAAGAAAACTGTGAATTTTCACAGGCTGTTCACTCCATCTGTCCTCATGGACAGAAAAGTCTTTGAATAGCAATTCCACAGGCCTCAGGCTCCATTTAAGAGGTTTCTCTGAGGGTCCCTCATAAAACCAAGAAGAGGGATTCAGGAGAAGAGCAGGCTGAGTCGAGAATTTATAGTATTTTGTCATGAGGTGTGTGAAGAAAACCCACTCTTTCAGCGCCCCTAAGACTAAGTACACAAGTGGGAGAAAGAGATGGGCAATGCCAGCTCTGCTGTTGCACCCTCTTCTGCAAGGATACAGAGGTCCCTCCTGTAGGGTCATGGGGAGGGAAGCCTGAGGGTTCCACCCTAGAGCACCCTTTAGATCAGGCTTTGGTATGATACAAGAGGCTGCTGATGTTTCTTAGCCATGAATTTGGGCACTAGGGAGTTTTGATCTAAAATTTAGCATGGATTTTGTTCCCATTTTAAATGGTTTCAAGGGAGGCAGTGGGGCCAAGACTCAGAAGACTTGGGAACTTGTACCAGATCTAAAGCTGCAAACATTAGGTATGCAAACATTCTTCTACCGCCCAGCAGGTCAGCGCCTGGCACTGTGTTAAGTCTTGGAGATACCATGATGAACATGTCACTCTGGCTCCTTTCCTTGCCCATGGGGGTCCATTAGGAAGATCACTTGAACTAACTGCCTATAAAACAAGGAAATTGAACCAGCCCAGCTGTGAAGTCCCTGCCAATTCTGGAAATCAGTAATGTATTAACCACTTAAAAATTAAATTTCAGGTGCAAGAGTTTCTGCAGTCTTTCCTCAGGAGTTTGTGTCTTGAACATCCTCAGAAGATCTGTCGCTGAGATGACAGTGCAGAAAAAACGAAAAAATGAACATCTATTATCAAAAGGCTTTAAGACACTTGTAACATTATCATTTATCCTTCAGGACAGAACATTATCCCTTGGGCCATTTTATCCAATTTAAGGTCACCTTTCTGGAGGCTTGGAGTGGGACAGTGAGATGTGAGATTTGGATAGGTTGAAATGACTCAATGAGTTTCTTTTTAGTATATTTAAGTGCTTCTGTCACTCCTTTAGAATATGACAATTCAGTAACATTTTTTAACTGCATGAGTCAGAGTCTATTAATACCTAAACAGCACCTTGAATATAATGTGGGTGACTTGAGGTCCAGCACTGAATCTTCCGCTAGCCAGAAAACATGATACAGAGGAGTGAACAGGTGCTCTGAAATTAGACAAGCCTTG
>JAQZBX010052674.1:0-19067 GCA_029593785.1 Cabassous unicinctus | reverse complement strand
AGCTGTCTTGCTCTAACATGTGGCAACAGGCTTTGGTGAAGGAAGAAACTTATGCTTTATGGCCTGGTAACTGTAAGCTTCTACCCCAAATAAATACCCTTTATAAAGACTAACAGATTTCTGGTATTTTGCATCAGCACCCCTCTGGCTGACTAATATAACACTATATTGAAAAGGCGCAACCATTTATTTCTCTTATCCAAGTATATCTGTTTTACATATAGGACAAAGAAAATGCACTGCATTTTCATTTTCAAACTTGCAAATTAAAAATTGTTGCTAAAAAAGGATCTAAGTCCTATGAAAATGCAATATTCGCTTACCTGTATGTTATATAGGGGTTGCTTTGGTGCATTAACTGCTCTCAGGAGACGATGAGATATGCCCCTTAATTCCAAAAGTCTACAAGCAAGCTGAGGCTGCAGAAGTTTAGCCACTGATTTAGAGGATCTGGATATGCTGTGCAATCCTTGAATGAATGTTCCTCGGTTGATCTTGGCTAAAGCAGTAGCCATTTTGATTTTGGGTGTTTTTTGGATGGGTTCTCTTTTCTGGAAAATAAGCCTTTGAAAAGTGACTGAAGTGTAATTCTCCAATGCATTATTAAAATTAGTGTCCAGTAATTGTATTCCTCCTCCCATACAAAGATCGTCAATTTCCTCCCATATGCTTAAATCTTTATATGATTATCTGTTTTTTTTCCCCCTTAGGCTAAATAATCCAGAGGTGAAATTACTAATCAAGGCATACAAATTTCTAATTTTTCTCTCTGGGTTTATCTTTTTTTTCATTGATTTTTAAAGATCTCTTTCAAAAGTAAACAACTCTTATTCAAAACGGCAAATATTTTCCCAGTTTACTTTGAAAAATTTTAATTATGAAATATAACATACATGCAATATCGTAACTTATGTGTATTGTTTAAAGAAAAATAATAAAATAATTACCCTGTATATAATCAACAAGTTTTAATAAACTTTTACTTCTAAAAATTATTAAAACTATCAGCATGCTGAAAGAAAAAATTCATGACATTACCAAAACATATGACATGTATAGTTTTCTGCTCTCCCAGAAAGTAAACCACAGGGAAATTACAGTGTGTTTAGACTCCATTCCAGGCAACAGACAAGTGTAGTTTCTATTATTCATTTAATTAATTTTATGGGATATTCTGAATTTTTTAGTATATAACTTCAGAAAAAGTATTTAACAATACAAATGAGCAACTTTGAATTCCTAAATATTTATTGAGTCAAACTATATAAATAAAAAATCTTTTAAATTGATTTTTAAATTTGCTAGACATCTCTTTAAAACACCTCAAATTTTATCCTGAAATAAAAATTTTATTATTGCTGTTGTTTGATATCAAAGTTCAGTCTTTCTCTTACTGTTCAGCATTTCCACAAGAGACAACTAAAAGCTGTTCTAGCCTGAACAAGTTCCATTAGCCCAGCCTGGTGGGCTTAACCCTCCTAGTCAATACTGAGTAGAGAGTGCAATCTACGTTGGAGGCTGCTACAATTGCTACAATTCCAAGCCACCTTAGAAGACAGTAATCTTTACAAGTAGTTAAAGGCAGGTAGAACAAACAAGATAATACAAAGGTGCAATCATTTGATATTATCTACTCTGGTTGGGAGCACACCAAGGAGAGAAATTGCATTGTCTTCAGTATCCAAAGCTTCTGTGCTCACAGATTTGGTTTCTCTTGTGACCTCATACTTTGATACACTGACCCCTTCCAATTCTTCCTCAAGGTGGAGCAGCTGGAATATATTTGGTTTTAATTCTGATTACAATTTACTTGTGTTTTCTCTCATTATAACTGATTATCATAAGGTGGGGGCCAGGTGGGCCAGAGTAAAAAAGGAGAGGTACGTGCAGTTCCACCTAAACTAAAACCATGTCTACTTGGTCAAACATTCTGTGTTTTGGGAACACCTCATTTTTGTAGTTGCAAAATGTTAACATTCTGCAGTTTCCCTCTCCTTATTTTGTAAGTTTCTTTTAAAAATCTTGGTGATCTGTACATGTTGGCCTGTACTCACTGACTTTACACATCTATTTCAATTAACCAATCTTGATTCATTCTCCCAAACACTACACTAGATTTCCCCTCTGATTCACTCAATCGTCTCCTTTTAAGTTTTTTGTCTCTTTATAAAAATATGCCTATTTGTTATCAATAAGCTGAATGTTAATTAAAATTTTACTGTAGGAGTCACATAAATTGTGTTGACCAAATATGACCTTATAAACAATATTTTTTTAAAAATCAAGTGTGCATTACAATAATGTTTTAGCACAATTTGTCTTCTCTTTCCTACTTTAGTATCACATCATGAATTCATGACTTTTTCAACTTGTTTTAAATAACTCATTTTTGTTTCCCTTTAGTACTCAAATTGCTAAAATATGACAAGTATACTTCATGGTTTTTAAATGCTTTCCTTTTTGATACTTTCCTAGAAACCTTTGAAAGAATTGTTACTTTCTGACAACAGAATGTTCCCTGACCGCCTTTATATTCCCTGTCACAAAACATGGAATCAGTTCTTTTCGAAGACCCTCACTGTTTTAAAGAATAGTGTTAGTAAACAAATCTAGCAAGGTAGGGGGTGGCGCATGTTCTGTGGTTCCATACTGGAGATACAAAGGGGACCAACACAGGAGGCTACTCTACTTACAGTCCTGTAGATGCAGAATAAGACTTGACTTGTTAAAAAAAAAAAACAAAAAAAAAAACACCAGCTTATGATGATTCCAAATCACTCTTACCTTCAATAAGGTACTTTTTAAGTAGCTCTAATAGGAAAAATTTTTAATAGGAAAAAATTTTTTCCCAGTTTTGAGCTACTGTGTCCACTATGATGAGCCATGCTATATATTTTCTTAACAAACCATATGTTTCAATTTATATATTGACCCCAAATTTAGAAGTCCTCCTTTTCTTTTCCCTCTTTTTTGGTTCTTGGCCTAAGCATCCTCGAATTGGTTACAAAGGGTGCAAGTTCAGGTGATTCTTTTTGTCATCATCTGAGTACATCACTAAATGCCTGAAAACAAATTCAGAGGCATACAAAGGCAGCTAATGACCTTTTATCAAAAGAAACGGCATCAGTTAATAAGAATGGTTCTAGAATCCTGCTCCCAATTTCTCTATTTGAGCTCCACACTTGAAAATATATCCTGTTTTGCCTTTTTACTTTCTTTTTCTAGACCATGCCCATTTCTTTGTCATAGGCAGTTTTTTTTACAGATGCTATTCTGTTTTCGTATTTCTAGTTTATTTGTATTTATATTTAGTAAAAACAGCCATATATGCAATATTACTCATGGTCGTATTTCACATGAGGTTTCACTATGTTATACAGTCAATGTTACAGTTTTTCCTTCTAGTAATTTACATGACCTTAGACTTTCCCTTTCAACCACTGTCATATCCATATAACAGCTCAGCTAGTTACAAATACTATCATGTGCTTTCACCATTTCTATTCATTTGCAAAGATTTACAAACAACTTTTTTTACCAATTCTGCACAGATTAACCCTCAGCTTTCCATTCTCTACCCTCATTCTATTTTCTGGTGACCTATATTCTAATTATTAACTTTATGATTTTACACAATCTATTTAGTTCATCATAGCACAACCATACAGTATTTGCCCTTTTGTGTCTGGCTAGCTTCACTCAACATAATGTCCCCCAGGTTCATCCATGTTGTCATATGCTTCACAACTTTTTCTTTTTACAGCTGCATAATATTCCATCATGTGTATACACCACAATTTGTTTATCCATTCATCGGTTGACGGACACCTGAGTTGTTTCCATCTTTTGGCAATCGTGAATAATGCTGCTATGAACATCAGTATGTAGATGTCTGTGTCACTGCTCTCAGTTCTTCTGGATATATACTTAGTAATGGTATTGCTGGGTCACATGGCAAGTCTATATTCAACTTCCTTAACTGCCAAAACAGTCCTCCACAGTACCATTCTACATTCCCACCAACAGTGAATAAGCATTCTTCTCTCTCCACATCCTCTCCAACACTTGTAGTTTTCAGACTTTTTAATACTGGCCATTCTAATAGGTATGAAAAGATATCTCATTGTAGTTTTGATTTGCATTTCCCTAATTGCTAGTGATGTTGAACATTTTTTCATGTGTTTTTTTCACCAGTTGTATTTCTTCTTTGGACAATTGTCTATTCAAGTCTTCTGCCCATTTTTTATTTAGGCAGTTTGACTTTTTATTGTTGAGTTGTAGTATCTCTATCTACCATGGATATTAAACCCTTATCGGATATGTGATTGCCAAATATTTTCTCCCATTGAGTCGGCTGCCTTTTCATCCTTTTACAAAGTCCTTTGGGGTGCAGAAGTGTTTAATTTTGAGGAGGTATCATTTATCTGTTTTTTCTTTCGTTGCTCATGCTTTGAGTGTAAGGTTTAAGAAACTACTGTCTACCATAAGATCTTGAAGATGTTTTCCTACATTTTCTTCTAGGAGTTTTATGGTTGTTGATTTTATATGTAGGTCCTTGATCCATTTTGATTAATTTTTGTATAAGGTGTGAGATAGGGGTCCTCTTTCTTTCTTTTGAATATGGATATCCAGTTCTCCCAGCACCATTTGTTGAATAGATTGTTCTGGCCCAGCTAAGAGAGGTTTGACAGCCTTGTAAAAAACCACTTGACTGTAGATACAAGGGTCTGCTTCTGAGTTCTCAGTTTGGTTCCATTGGTCAATCTGTCTTTATGCCAGTACCATACTCTTTCTTTTTTTTTTTTAACCACTGTAGCTAAGTAATATGCTTTAAAGTCCTCCAATTTTGTTCTTCTTTTTAAAGATATTTTTGGCTATTTGGGGTCCCTTACCCTTCCAAAATAATTTGATGATTGGCTTTTCCATTTCTGCAAAAAAGGCTAATGGGATTTTTATTGGGATTGCATTGAATCTGTAAATCAGTTTGGGTAAAATTGACATCTTAATGATATTTAGTCTTCTAGGCCATGAACATAGAATGTCTTTCCATTTATTTAAGTCTTCTTTGGTTTCTTTTAGCAATGTTTTGTAGTTTTCTGAATATAGGTCTTTTATGTTCTTGGTTAAGTTTATTCCTAAACATTTGATTCTTTTAGTCACTATTATAAATGGATTTTTCCCCTGATTTCCTCCTCAGATTGCTCATCAATAATGTATAGAAATGCTATTAATTTTTGTGTGTTAATCTTGTATCCCAGCACTTTGCTGAGCTCGTCTATTAGTTCTAATAGCTTTGTTGTGGGTTTTTCAGGATTTTCTAGATATAGGATCATATCTTCAGTGAACAGTGAAAGTTTTACTTCTTCCTTTCCTATTTGGATGCCTTTTATTTCTTTATCTAGTGTCATAGGGAGTTTTAATCATGAACTCTAATTTCTATTCCCTCTGCTTCTTTACAGCCCTATATGTATAAAACCAGCTTGTCAGCAAATCTGATTCAATTCTTTCTCTGAATATTCCCAGAATTTGACCACTTTTTACTATCCCACTACCAAAGCGCTGATTCATCTTATTTAGAGACTATCATCATCTCTTCTCCAGATTAGTAAATTAACTTCCTAAATGGTCTCGCTGCTTCTACCCTGATCTATTTTCATTCTGCTCTTCAACACATCAGCCAAAGAGATCCAAGTAAAACTCATGTCAGAGCATATCACTATTCTACTCAAATGCTTCAGTGGCTTCCTGTTGCATGTACTCAGTGTAAAAGCCAAAATACATGTACAATGGTCTACAAGGCCCAACAAAATTAGTCTCTTCATTACCACTCTGGATTTATCTCTTTCTTTCCCTTTCCTTCCTCACTATTTATTGGACTTGCTAGGTGTATGCTCACATCAGAGACTCTGCACTAGCAATTCCCTTTGATTCTCTAGGTTCACTTCCTTACTTCAAGTCTTGACTCAAGAATAATTTCTCAGTAAGGCCTTGGTTACCCTACTTAAACTATTAGCTGTCTTCTTCTACCCTTACCCACACTTTATAGCATTTCTCTGCTATACTTTTTTCTTTTCTTTAAGACTTACCACTAACATATTATAGAGTTTACTTATTTTCCTTGTTTATTGTTTTTCCACTTGACTATGATGTAACAGCCGTATTTTATATTCATTTGCTCTACTGGTCTTTCTCCACTATCTAGAATAGTGTCTGGCACACAGTAGGCACACTATAAATATTTGCCAAAATGAATAAATGAAGTGTATCAGAAAATGAGCAAAGTAATATTGAGAAATATTAGAGAAATATACCAAATATTAAATTATAAACTACTCAGAAAGTTTTCAGTGTACAATGTTCTTTGTAACTTTCTCAATATTGATGGTGCTATATAAGAAACAACTCAACAACAATAAAAAAACAAAAATAGAATTGAATTATAGAACATTCTAGTTACAATCCTAAATCATTATATTTAAAAACCCCAAAACCATTACCATTTATTTCCAGGTATCATTGTTTCATCCTCTGTAGTTTCCTACTGCATTATTTTTAAAAGCATTGAAAATTCAGAAAAGTATATCCACAGATTATTGTAATGTAAAAATCCCACGTTTTTGCATGGACTGTAGTATGTTCTGTCTACAATTCTCAATTTTGGAGTATGTGTTAAGTGCAATATAATTACAGAATAAAACACATAATCACCTTTCAACATTAAAACCAACAAAAATTGACTGTTCACCACAAACGTTTTCTTTCATTTTCATTCCCGTAAAGATCATCTGAGTTAAAATTTTTTGATTGGGCAGGAGGGGATGGGGAATACACAACCTCAGAAAAAAAGATTTAAATATTAACCACAAAATTTATCAATTTAAAATACAACCCAAATAAGGCTCTATGTAGTAGGTTGAATTTATGTACCCCACAAACATATGTTTGTTCTTAATCTTAATTACAGTTCTTGTGGGTATGAACCCATTGAAAACTGGACCTTTGAAGATGTTAATTTTAGTTAAAGTCTGGCAAACTGAACCAGGATGGGGCCTAATCCGGATTACTTGAGGCCTTATAAAGAGAACCCAGAAGTCAAAGAAAAAAGAAAAAGGAGGACATTGCCATGTGACAGGAAGCAGAAATAAGCCAAGATTGCTGGCAGCCAGCATGGAATGCTACATTCTTCAGGAAGAAAGCATGAGTCAATAAATTCCAGTTGTTACGCCCACACCAGTCTGTGGTATTTGTGATAGCAGTACAGGCAAACTAAGACATACTCTAACCATTCTTGAAACCATTTCTTTTATTATATTTGCGAACTATGGATCATCCTGGAATAAGATTCACAGCATTTACAACCTAACCTTTTAAAATAATCTATAGTTAACAACCCAATATAAGCAATGTTTTCTTGATAATTTATTTTTAAAAAGCAAATAATTTCAAATTTGTTCAAAAATATCCTCTAACTACTCTAACTTCCTGCTAATCTCAGCAAAACATTCGTCCAAGTGGTGGGAAAAGGACTGTAAGAGTTTTGAAAATGAAAGGGTAATTTTAACAATCTATTTTTATGTTCCTCTCTGAATGGGATAAAGTTCTTATAAGTAAATGACTTCAAAGAATTAGAAATAACTCAGTTCTTTCTCTGAGGATCAGAATATCAATGTATTTCACCTTCAGCCATGCTTGTGGCTCTAGTGATAATGATGTTATTCACAGGTAGGAAGAGATGAAAGGAATTGGAAAGAAAGTTGCAACTTCTTTAATTAAATAAAACCCCAGTTTCTCAACTGTTGGCAGTGGTGGGAGAATAACTTGGAAGGGGCAACAGTGCTTTCCAGGCCCATCTCTTACCTCACCTTGGGGCTTTCTCTATAATTATGGCAACTACTGTGCCAGCTTTAACAATTTTACGTTCTGGCCCAAGCTTGGATACTTGACCTTTGCTTCCTTTAATATTAAAGAACATAGCCAAGAAAAGTCTCCAATGTTTCAAAAGACTTTATACAAAGGTTAGGGGAATACAAAAAAGTGGGAAGCAACTAGACAGAGTCTAAAATGGAATCACAAAATCTGGTTTGCCCACCTGGAGCTTTTAAAAATGCCTTGCTCTCGCCGACCACCATCTGGGTATCATTTTACCACTGTGTACTTATCAGATACCTACACTTACCTATCATTCCTCCTCAAAATCTAGAGAAAGCCAAGAGAGGGAGAGCCAAAGGGAGAAAGTTCGCTTCCCCTGCCAGCCTAAGACCTGCTTTCTGAGTTTTGTTTCCTATCTACCCATACCATTTGTGCGGTGGTTATACAGGAGCTATTTGGTTATAAAAGTAAAGAGAATGTTATGATCTGTTATACCTTCTGGGAATCAGTTCTACACATCCCAGAACTCCAGCATAGCTAGCAAAGTTCAGCAGGTCCTGGCAGTTAAAACACATAAGTGATTTGACAGTAAACAAGAATGCCTATCAGTTGATTTTTAGAGATGTATCAGTTTTTCTAGCATTTCATTCTCTTTATTGTGTTCTGACTCCCTGATGGCCTCATTAAACACTGGCATCCTTAGGGCTCTATCCCATGCCATCCTCTATTACTATACTCTCTTCTTGAACAAAGATATTTACCATCTACACTGTAACTATACACTATACATTGATGAGCCCTGAAAACACATCTTCAGCCCAGATTTCTGAAGTTTCCAATCTCTCTCTATATATAATTACAACTGAACTCCACATTTTACCAGGATATGGTATAACTCCTTAAATTGTAATCCAATTTAGGAAACCCAGGAGTCTTCTTCAATCCCTACATATTCCTCTCATCACATACTGTCAATTTTAAAATAGGCTAAATATCTCTCGTATCCAACTCCTCCTTTCTATTCTCAGTGCCAATCTTCTTGTTCTTGTCTGTTATTTGCAACAGAATCTTACAAGAAATTCTGCCTCCATTCAGACCTTAACCACTATAGAAGTCTTCTTAAAGTACAAATCCGATGTTATTTCCATTTTAAAACCTTTCTGTGACTCTCTAATATCTGTATTAATCTTTTTTACATACCATTCAAAACTTCATATTCTGACCCCTGCTTAAGTTTCCTAATTTTTATTTCCTGCTTCAACTCTTCTACATGCCATTTTTTCAGATTTACTTGATACTCTGTGAACATGCAATGCTGTTTCATACTTTTCAACCTAATTCACACTGCTTACTCTGGAATAGTCTTCCCTGTCCCTACCCACTTACCCTCTTTTTTCACCTTGAAAACTCCTATTTATCCTCTGAGACCCAGTGTAAGCACCCTTCCTTCATAAAGCCTTTTCTGAATTTCCCAGGTAATCATTCACTCACATCTCAAAATTTGATGTACAGCTATAGAACTTACAATATTATAATGCAATTACTTGTTTACCGCTCTATATCCATCAGATTGAGCGCATGACTGAAGGGATTATGTCTCATTTAATCTCTATTTCTTCTCCCTACTCCCAGGCAATAGTATTTAGTAAATATTTGATAACTGGTTGTCAAGATGAATGACCGAAGGTAGCTCTAATACTTCTCCTTTGGACTGAATTATATAGACTGTGTTTACTGTGTTACTCAGAGTGCTTTTTTGTTTACTTTAAGGTTTTGGCTATGTTCTTCATTTTGACATTGCCAAGGGCCTGATTTCTGGTTAAGCGGATTGTTACTGTATTATGTAACTTTATGGCATATCAACCTATTTAAACTGAAACACATTTTCACATTATAAGCTATGTACTTTTGAGTAAATCAGGTTACATGTATCTATTAAAGAAGATGTTACATTTCCTGGCTTTCAAAATTCTCTACCTCCCTTCTCATTCCCAATATTTTATCTGTTGCACATCATTTTTGGAACAGAGATTATAAAAAAAGATATACATGTATATTTTGTTTTAAATGCTATCAATATTTTCTGTTCACATTAAAATACTATATTTATCTTTCCATTGTTACAGTTTCTGTTATATTTTTGCACTAATTTAATTACTATAGATCTTAGTAAAATTATATCTGTTTTTTTTCTGATTATACATTAAGCTAATCTTAAGTAAACATTGCAATTGTGACTCTGACAGAGTTCCAAATTTCCAAACTAATGGCACAGTGATTTTCTTTAAACTTAATTCATCTCTTCACCTCACTTCTTGGCCCACAATCTCTTAACTTTCTATAGATTCCTCACAATAGGTAAGGTATGGAACTTGTTTCACTGAGGCAAAATTAGTGTTTTCTTATGTTTTACTGATCTCAAAATCAAGCATTAAATAATTGGTATGATACTAAAAATCCAATATACTTTTTGTATTCCCTGTCAAAGTTATGAAATCACATTACCTGATTAGATTGTGATATTTGTAGAATGGTAGGGAATTCATCTTTAAACTCATCTACAAGGTCCATGACTGCTTTCTGGATCCCCTCAACTAAGAAAAAAAAAAAGGTTAACTAAAAATAGCTGTTAAACACAATCCAAAAGAAGATAGAACGCTAGATCCACCTCTTAGGTGACTGGGAGAGCAAGGAAACTATTGGGGAATTTATTCCCAGTTGTTTCCCACACCCATATCCCCCTTTATAAGGTTGTGTATACTTTTTCCAGAAAAGTTCTTCAACACCTGCCCACATATCCATCCAACAGGTTTTATCGGCATGATGAGTTCTTGCTTTGGTTCCTAGTGCTTAGCAAGCCATTAGTAAGGGATAGGGGTAGCCTTCCACTCAGGAAAGCAGGCAAGGACAGAACCTGCAGCTTACTGCTGGAATTCTTTGTTACTGCACAATGGGTCTCTAGGAACTTGTTACAGAATCTTCTGAAATCATTCTGACAGGAGGAAGAGTGTATTTGGAGGCAGAGAGGGAGGAGTGAGAGTATTGAAAACTAAACCATACTGAGTTCTGCAATATAAATTGAATTTTGTTCCAAATTCTGCAGTGATACCTCAATTAATGGATCACCTGAGAACAAAGCTTCCTTTGAAAAGAGCTGGCATGTCCTTTTAAAAAATGCTTCACATATGATGCCAAGTGGAAAAGAAATACCTGCAGATAATTCAGAATGACTTCTGAATAAATTTTTTTTTTCCTTCACTCATGAGGATCAATAGTCAAATCCAGGCAAACTTGTTAAGTCTTTGGTTTGTTTTCTTTATAATCTCAACATCTTTCTTTTCATCTTTTATCTTCCTGCTACACTCCCACTTCAGATACCCATTATTTCCCCCTGATCACACCTGGGAAGAACTTGATATCATGTATATTTTATTGACTACCTAGTTATATTTTAGTGTAGATGAATTAAGAGTTGATTAACTCAAATCCCTTTTAATTTTAAGCATGTATATATCACTTTTTATTTTTAAATAATTTCAAACTTACAGGAAAGTTGCAAAAATAATGAAAGCAATACAGAGAACTCCACAACACTCCCTACCTAGATTTACCAACTGTTAACATTTTGTCACGTTTGCCCTTCCCTTCCCTTCCTCCTTCTGACCCTTTCTGTCTTCCTGTCTTTACCTACCTACCTACCTTTAACTATTTTCTAAACTTTTGAGAGTAGATTGCACATATTTAACATTTAATACTTTCATGTATATTTCCTAAAAACAAGGATATTCACTTATGTATCCACATTCAATATAGTTATCAAGTTCAGGAAATTTAACATTGATATAATGCATATATAATCTATATTCCCTTTTTCTTTTCAAGTGTCCTAATGTCCTTTTGGGCCTTTTCTCCATTATTAGACCCAGTCCAGGATCATGTATTGCATTCAATTGTCATGGTTTCTACTCTTCTTTTTAAAATTGTCATAACAAATATCCAACACAAAATTTCCCATCTCAAGTACTAGTACTCCCAAACATACAATTCAGTGGCATTAATCACTTTCACAGTGCTGTGCTGCCATCACTACCATCCATTACCAAAAATTTTTTCATCACCCAAAACAGAAACTCTATACCCAGTATACTTTAACTCCCATACCTACGCCTTCCATCTCCCTGGTAAACTCTGATTTACTTTCTGTCTCTATGGTTTTTCATATTCTAGTTATTTTATATAAGTAGAATCATAAGATATCTGTCATTTTGTATCTGGCTTATTTCACTCAACACGATGTCTTCTAGGTTCATCCATGTTGTAGCATGTATTCGAATTTCATTCCTCTTTATGTTAAGCCTTTATATGTAATTGTAGCTAGAACATTTTCTTCAGCAAGCATAAGGTAGTGGCTGCTGGAAGTCTATTCCTGGGAACTATTTGGGAAAGAGAAGTCTTCATCAGAGGATTCCTCTAGGGCAAGAAGCCTGCCAGATAGATCCCCAGCTTTCATACTGTCCTTAGCCCTGAACCTGCCCAAGAACACTTTCCATCACCAGCACACCCACCCCTCCTTAACAGGACCTTAACAGAATTTGCTTCCCTCTATAATGACTCTAATGCTTAGGATATTTATGCCCTTAACATTTGGAAAATATAACCCATTGCCAGAAAGAAATTTTATTAGACAATGATGAACACACTGGGAGTCTAAAATGAAACACTTTTCTTTACCTGTCCTATCAAAATACTTGACCATCAGAGTCTGTCTCAGAAGAGCACCTGGTAACCCTGCTGTCTCAGGTCTTCCACATTCTCCATTCCCACAGACCACTTAGTTTTTTATTATTCATCTGCCCAGTCCTCAGGGTCCTAGCTCCCCCTTTATTCGGTTCACCCAATTCTCTTCTCATTTCAGTGTTTTCTCCCTCCTATCATGTTCCTCTGGGCATGATAACCCTTTGATTGGATTAGATTCAGCTGAGATGTCTGATTAAATTATGTTAAGATTAAGGCTTTGATTCAACCAGGACATTAGAATGCTATTCAGCATTGAGTCCCAGCCCCCTTGGTGGGCTGATAAAACAGACTCTCACACGGAAGTAGACACACAGAGAAGAAGAACAGAGAGGAAGAGAGACAGCTCATTAGATATGGCAGAGACCCTGGGAAGAGAGATGAGCCCGATAGTCTACAGCTCACCTTTGAAGAGAACAGAGCAGCTGAGCCTGAAAAGAAATGAACCCCAGGGAGAGAGATGAGCCTTATGCCAGCCTACAACTGAGATCGCAAGAAGCTGGGACCACAGAGCCTTAAGAGGAAGAAGGAAGGCTAAACCCTCACAGACATCACCTGCCATCTTGCTTCAACACATGGCCAATGACTTTGGTACCTTGAGTTGGACTCTTTGGGGCCTTGTGACTGTAAGCTTCTACCCCAAGTAAATACCCTTTATAAAAGCCAACAGATTTCTGGCACTTTGCATCAGCACCCCTTTGGCTGACTAATACAGCATCCTATAGAATTAACAAATCTACAAGAAAAGTCTTTTTCATGTTAATATTTACCACTACTTATAAACTCTGTGTGTTATGCTAACAAAGTTCCTTTGTCTTTTCTTACTTAATGACTCTCTCCCTGGAAGGTGAATGGTGTAAAAAGAAAGAAGGTGATTGAGTACGAAAACCCCATCCTGCCATACTTATTTTACATTTGTGAGCATATCTGATATTTTGGTTTGTATTTAACTATATTTTTACCCATATTCCCATGCATCTTATGCTAATTTCCATTTCAGATTAATAAAGTTAGACAAAATAATTAACATTGCCAGTGGTCATCCTCTTTATTAATTCTTTATTATGTTATTCTTTACAGCTGATAGTAGAATGTTTCATACTTGTAACATAAATTAGGAAAAATCATAAATATCTCCAAATAACTTTTTATACAATTCCTACAGCTTTATCTGGATTTTAAAGGTTTTAATACAGAAAAAAAAAGTTTGATTCCCACAAGCTTTTTAAAAATATATATATATATTAGAGAAGTTGTGAGCTTATAGAACAATCATGCATAATGTGCAGAATTCCCATACATTACCCCTCCACCAACACCTCACATTGTTGTGGAACATTTGTTACAGATTATGAAAGAACATCATCAGACTACTACCACTAACTGTGGTCCAAAGTTTACATTTGGTATATTTTCTCCATACATCCCCTATTATTAATACCATGTATAAGTATTGTACATTTGTCACAATTCATGAGAGAACACTCTCATATTTTTACTGTTCACCAGTCTATCATCTACCACATGGTTCACTGTGTTATATAATCCCATGCCTTGTACAATCTATCTAAAGTGTACACTCAGTGGCTCTCACTTTTATCACAGAGTTGTGCAGTTATCACCTCAAGAAAGTTTTGAACGTTTTCCTTAGTCCAAAAGAAAAAAAAACACACCCTCATGACTGACCCTTAGTGTTGATATCGTACCTTCTTTGACATTGATGTAAGAATATTACAATATTGCTGTTAACTATAGTCCATATGTTACATTAATTGTATTTTCCCCATGCATCTCCATATTCTTACCACTTGTAATAGTGACACATTTGTTCTAGTTCATAGAAGAACATTTTGTATTTGGATTATTAACCACAATCCTCATCCACCTCCAGATTCACTATGTTATTCAGTCCCTAGAGTCTTCTCTAGCTTTCTTTCAATTGACATTTACATCCCTAAACTTCCCCTTTCAGCCACTAGCCCATTTATAAACCAGCTGTGTTAGTTATGTGTTAGATCAACTTGATCTATTTCCACACTTTTACAATAAAGCTAACTAAAAATTCTACATAATTAAGCATCAGTACCCCTTCTCAGCCCTCCTCCTATCTCCTAGTAACCTATACTCTAGGTTTTAACTCCATGTGTTTGTTCTTCATATTTAGTTCATATTAGTGAGACCATACAATATTTGTCCTTTTGTGTCTGGCTTATTTCACTGAGCATAATGTCTTCAAAGTTCATCTGTTAACATATGTGTCCCAATTTAATTTCTTCTTATAAAAGCATAGTATTCCAACATAAGTATTATATTAGTCTGCCAAAGGGGTGCCAATGCAATGTCAGAAATCTGTTGGCTTTTATAAAGGGTATTTATTTGGGATAAAAGCTTACAGTCCCAAGGCTGTGGAAAGTCCAATTCAAGGCAACATAAGAGGTGCTTTCTCACCCAAGTCAGCTGCCATGTGTTGAAGCAAGATGGCAGGCAATATCTGCTTGGTCTCTTCTTCCCCTCCAAGCTTTGTCTTCCTCTTGAGCTCCACGGGCCCAGTCTCTTGAGGCTTCATGCTTAAGTGGTCTTGTAGTCCTCTCTCCTGGCTTCTTTCTTTCTAGGCCTTCTATATCTGTCTCGGCTGTTCTGCTCTCTTCCGGATTTCAGAGCTGTAAGTGATCAGGCAAAATGGCTCATCTATCCCCATTTTGAGGGTCTGTTTCTGAACCATCAATTCGGTTTCATTGCTCTGTATGTATATATTTATGCCAGTACTGTGATGTTTTTACCACTGTAGCTAAGTAATATGATTTAAAGTCTGGAAGTGAGAGTCCTCCTCTTTGTTCTTCCTTTTTAAAATGTTTTCACTATTTGGGGTCCCTAGCCCTTCCAAATAAATTTAATAATTGGGTTTTCCAATTCTTTTAAAAAGGCTGTTGGAATTTTTATCAGGACTGCATTGAATCTGCATATCAATTTGGGTAGAATTGACATCTTAATGATATTTAGTTTTCCAATGCATAAACACGGAATTTCTTTCCATTTATTTAGGTCTTCTTTGATTTCTTTTAGCAATGCACTGTAGTTTTCTGTATACAAGTGCTTTACACCCTTGGATAAGCTTATTCCTAAATATTTGATTCTTTTAGTCATTGTAAATGGATTTTTTTCCTGACTTCCTCCTCAAATTGGTCATTCACAGTGTATAGAAACACTACTGATTTTTGCATATTAATCTAGTATCATGCCACTCTGCTGAACTTGTTTATTAACTCTAGTAGATTTGTTGTAGATTTTTCGGGACTTTGTAGGTATAGTATCATATCATATGTGAATACCAAAAGTTTCACCTCTTCTTTTCCAATTTGGACACCTTTTATTGCTTTTTCTTGCCTGATTGCTCTAGCTAGAACTTCTAGCACTATATTAAATAACAGTGGTTACAGTGGGCATCCTTGTTTTGTTCCTGATCTCAGTAGGAAAGCTTTCAGTCTTTCACCATTGAGTACAATGTTAGCTGTGGGTTTTTCATGTATGAACTTTATCATGTTGAGAAAGTTTCCTTCAATTCCTCTTTTGGAGTGGTTTTATCAAGAAAGTATGCTGGATTTTGTTAAATGCCTTCTCTGCATCAATTGAGATGATCATGTGATTTTTTTCTTTCATTTATTAATGTGGTGTATTACACTGATTGATTTTCTTCCGTTGAACCACCCTTGCATGATTGGTATAAAACCCACTTGATCATGATGAATAATCCTTTTAATGTGTTGTTGGATTTGATTAGCAAGTTTTTTGTTTTTTTGTTTTGTTTTTAGTATTTTTGCCTCCATATCTATTAGGGGAATGGGTCTGTAATTTTCTTTTTTCATAATATCTTTAACTGGCTTTGGTATTAGGGTGATATTGGCTTCATAGAATGAGTTTGGTAGAGTTCCTTCCTGTTCAATTTTTTGGAAGAGTTTGGGGAAAATTGGTATTAAATCTTCTTTGAATGCTTGGTAGAATTCACTTATGAAGTCATCTGGTCCTGGGCTTTTCATTTTGGGGAGTTATTTGATGACTATTGCAATCTCTTCACTTGTGATTGGTTTGTTGAGGTCTTCTATTTCTTTAGGGTCAATGTAGGGTGTTCATATGTTCCTAGGAATCTTTCCATTTCATCTACATTGTCTAGTTTGTTGGCATACAGTTTTTCATAGCATCCTCTTAGGATCACTTTTATTTCTGTGAGGTCAGTAGTAATGTTCTGTTTTCATTTCTGATTTTATTTATTTACATCTTCTCTCTGATTCTCATTGTCAGTCTGGCTAAAAGTTTGCCAAATTTTGTTAATCTTCTCAAAGAACCAACTTCTGGTTTTGTTAATTCTATTGTTTTTCTGTTCTTAATTTCATATATTTCTGCTCTGATATTTGTTATTGCCTTCCTTCTGCTTGCTTTGGGAATAGTTTGCTTCTCTTTTTCTAGTTCCTCCAGCTGTGTAGTTAGGTCATTGATGTTAGCTCTTTCTTCTTTTCTAATGTAAGCAATGAAGGCTATAAATTTCCCTCTCAGCACTGCCTTCACTGCATCCCATAGGTTTTGATATGCTGTGTTCTTGTTTTCATTTGTCTTGAGATATTTATTGATTTCTCTTGGAATTTCTTCTTTGACCCACTGATTATTTAAGAGTATGTTTTTTAATCTCCATATATTTGTGAATTTTTCCTTTTTCTGCCTGTTGTTGATTTCTAGCTTTATTCCCTTATGATCAGAGAATGTGCTTTGTGTAATTTCTATCTTTTTAACTTTATTGAGATCTGTTTTGTGACTCAACATATAATCTATCCTGGAGAAAAATCCATGAGCACTTGAAAAGAATGTGTATCCTGCTGTTTTGGGGTGCAGTGTTTTGTATATGTCTATTAAGTTTAGTTCATTTATATTATTCAAACTGTTTCTTTATTGATCCTCTGCCAAGATGTTCTATCCAATGATGAGAGTGGTGTATTAAAGTCTCCAACTATTATTGTAGAGATGTCTATTTCTCTCTTCAGTTTTGCCAGTGTTTGCCTCATGGTTAGGGTTAGGGTTAGGGTTAGGTGCATATACATTTATGATTGTTATTTCTTCATGGTGAATTACCTTTTTATTAATATATAATGTCCTGTTCTCTAATAACAGCTTTGCTTTTAAAGTCTATTTCATTTGATATAAGTATAGTTACCCTAGCCTTTTTTTGGTTACTGCCTAGACAGGGTGAGGGAGCACTGCAAGCATGGAATAGCTTTGTCCAGCCTTTCACTTTCAATCTATTTGTATCCTTGAGTCTAAAGTGAGTCTCTTGTAGACAGCAAATAGACAGCTCATATTTTCTCATCCTTTTTGCCAGTCTGTGTCTTTTGATTGGGAAGTTTAATCCATTAACATTCAATGATTATTTCTGTAAAGGTAGTTCTTACTTCACCCCTTTTGACCTTTGGGTTTTATCTGTAATATCTTATTTTCACCACTCTTTTTACACTTTACTTTTACTGATATGATCTTCAATTCTAGACTCTCTTCCAAACCTCTCTGTCCTGTCTTTTCTTTTCAGGCTGTAGTACTCCCTTTAGTTAACTTCCTGCAAAGCTGGTCTCTTGGTTACAAACTCCTTCAGTTTCTCTTTATCTGTGAATATTCTAAACTTGCTCTCATTTTTTTTTTTCTGAGGTCCCGGGACGGGGATTGAACCCAGGATGTCATATGTGGGAGGCTGGCACTCAACAACTGAACCACATCAGCTCCCCTGAGTTGGCTCCCACATCTGTTTGCTCATTGTTTGCTCATTTTGCTTGTTGTCTGCTCATTGTTTTGCTCATTGTCTGCTTGTTGTTTTTGCTCGTTGTCTGCTCATTGTTTGTTTCCTTTAGGAGGCACTGGAAACTGAACCCGAAACCTCCCATGTAGAAGACAGTTGCTCAACTGTATAATCAATGGCTTTAGTACAATCACAATTTTGTGTATTCATCACCACAAAAAAACCCTAGAACAATTTCATTACTCTAAAAAGAAAAACTCCAGGGGGCAGATGTGGCTCAAATGGTTGGGCATCCATCTCCCATATGGAGGGACCTGGGTTCGATCCCCGGGACACCCTGGTAAAATAAAAAGAAAAATATAGAAGGCATGCAGGCCGCCAGGCCCCGCGTGTGGGAGAACCATCAGGCCCCGCCGAGCCACGCAGCAATATGATGATGTAAAAGGAGAGTGACACAAAGGGAGAGCCAAGACAAGATGCGCCGAAAAAACAGGAACTAAGGTGGCGCAGGAAGCAGAATGCCTCTCTCCCACATCGGAGGTTCTGAGGATCTAATCCCAGGGAAGACAGGAGGAGAAGGAGGAGAAGAGAGAACAGGAAACAGACACAGAGAATTGCCCAATGAATGGAC